>JAUJYZ010000948.1:530000-767500 GCA_033675265.1 Actinostola sp. cb2023 | reverse complement strand
CCTTCTAAAAAATCTGTTTGTATACTGCGGTGCATGATTTAAAAAAACTAGGAATTAAGTTCCCTTATACATGTTTTTTCTGCAAAATCGCGGAATTAAAGCCTCGTGAAATATGCCTCTGACATTTTCGCTAAATTAAGGACGTGCGAAAATAAGTGATAATAAGGTAGTAAATGTTTTTTTGTCTGCCAAGGTGGAGGAGAAGGTAAACAAGCACCAGAAAAAGTTCCTTCTGCAAGAACAGCTAAAAATCATCAAACGAGAGCTTGGTCTGGAGAAAGACGATAAGGATGCCGTTGGAGAGAAATTCCAAGAAAGAATCAAAGACCTCGTGGTTCCTAGTCATGCCATGGAGGTTATTAAAGAAGAACTCGGAAAGCTATCATTTCTTGACACGCATTCATCAGAGTTCAAGTTAGTCTTACAGTGATGTCTTATCGGCAAAAAAAATATTTTTATTTTTATTATAATCTGATCAATCATTGTCATCATCATCATTATTAAACCTATTCAAATTCAGATTAAAAAGACAATGTCACAATCAACATCATTTGCTATTTCTGTAAACTTAATCATCACCATCACTCATCATCGTCATCATCATCACCATTGTCACTCATTATTACCAAGCTATTGAAATACAGATTAAATGGAACATCATTTGCTATTTCTGTAAACTTAATCATCACCATCATCATCACTCATCATCATCATCATCATCACCATTGTCACTCATTATTATTACCAAGCTATTGAAACACAGATTAAATGGAAATGTCATATCAACATCAATGCTATCAATGATGTCATCATCATCACTGTCATCACCATTACATTTATCATGACATTCATCATCATCATAACTTCTTCTAATAGACTTAGACGTTTTTGTTGATTGGTTTATTTGTTTGTTTATTCAACAGTGTAACAAGAAACTATCTTGACTGGTTGACCAGTATACCCTGGGGAATACACAGTGAAGAAAACATGGATATCAAACGTGCCAAGGAAGTGCTGGATGAGGATCATTATGGACTACAGGATATTAAGGATCGGATTCTGGTGAGTTCATAACTGGAATTCACAGTGGTCTACAAGTACATGAAGCATCTGAACATACATGTAATTAATCTCTTCAATGTCGTGTATTTTTGCCCACAGGAATTCATTGCAGTGAGTCAACTAAACAGCAGTGTTCAAGGAAAGATTCTGTGTTTCACAGGTCCTCCTGGTATGGCACAGTATTTCCCATTATCAAATTCATGAATAATTGATGAGGAAAATACAATAGAAATCATAACTGTGGAGGACATCTGTAAGGATACAGAATCGTCCTCATTTGCATAGATTTGAACTTGGATTTTCTCGGCCAAACTGCTTCCTATCATCAAAATTATTAAACATCCAGTTATACATCATTGGATTCGATAAGTAAATAATATACAAAATCCGAGTCCGATCAGTATGGGATTTACAAACTCTCGTCTCGCTCATATTTGTAAAATCTAGGAATATTTTCCCCTCATCAAAGACAGCAAATTTATTTTATTTTATCTGCCAAGTTGGAGCAAAATTTCTGAGATAAACATTGGGTATTTTGTTTGTAGGTGTTGGAAAGACAAGCATAGCAAAGTCAATTGCCCGTGCACTGTACAGAGAGGTACATAGAATATACACAATACCAGGAAAGGAGACCACGTAGCACTAGTGAAACAGATAGAAATCGAGGGAAAGTTTTGGGGTCAGATATTTTTTCTCTTTCTCCTCTCTTTCTATGGCTAATGCTCAGAAGAACTTTATGGGTATCTTTATAGCACTTTCCATCAATTTCGACATGTAAAATCACAGGCTTACCAAGCTTGAGGTGAAGTTCCTGTGAATGAACCTCAAATTTGGCTAGGGTATAGGTTAATGATTGGTCTTTTGTATTTCCGAAGTAGATGAGTAAGAGCTTTGAAAAAACGGTGAATTTTGGCGCAAATACGGACCGAGGTACTGTTCGGACAGCTTGAAGTTACATGCCTTGCGTAAATTTACCTACACGATGGACGTGAAACCCACCACCAGGAAATGTCAAATAACTCGCTTAAAACACCTCGTACGAAGAAATGACGCACACAGCTGAAAAGAAGGATGAATAAAGTTTGTTTTGACACTTTATTGGAAACTAAAACCTCCTGAAAACCCTTTTAACATTTCAACCTAAAAACGGCAAATTCACATGGTTTTAGCGAACAGAACTCACCACAGGAACCCCAACCAACCAACACAGGAACCCCACCTCGAGCTTGGTAAGCCTGTTAATCAACCTCAAATTTGGCTAGGGTATAGGTTAATCATCGGTCTTTTGTATTTCCGAAGTAGATGAGTAATAGCTGTTAATTCTATCGCCTATCGCTTGAATGTACTATAGCTAGTGACCTGTTGTAGAGGTTCAGATGCCTTGCAGAGTGTAGCCATACAATCTTCTTGCAATCTCCTGCACCAATCTTATCAAGGTTGTTGCCGTTGTTTCACAGTATTTTCGCTTCAGTGTTGGAGGAATGGCTGATGTTGCAGAAATCAAAGGACACAGGCAAGCACTTACATACATACATACATACATACATAGTTTATTTGTTTCTGCAGGTTTGTTTACATAACGCAAGACTTAAGTCCTGATGTGGACCTGCCTAACTACCTATCTAAAGTGTAAAATTGATAATTGATTTAATAATAAATAATAATAATATAAATAATGTACATACATATATAAATTTGACGATTACTATTTAATTATGAAATGATTGGACAATTATATAATTTAATAAATAGATTCAATAAATAAATTCCTCATGCCTAAATCTGATCATTGAGGATTCACAGACTGTGGTCGTCGGCTTGTTTGCATTGGAATCATTCTAAAATGTCACATTTGATTGGTATTAATTTCAGGCGGACTTATATTGGGGCAATGCCTGGAAAGATTATTCAATGTCTAAAGAAAACCAAGACTGAAAATCCATTAATTCTTATTGACGAGGTTGGTATACAAATGTATGGATACTACTGTCTATCTTGTTTATGATAAAATTGCATTGTGCCGTCAACTCAGACAACTCTAAGACTGACACCACTCTAAGGTAGGCACCTCTCTAGACGGACATCTCTCGAAGATGGACACCTCTCGAAGACAGATACCTATCTGAGAGGAACACCTCTCTAAGGTAGACACCTCTCTGAAATGGACACCTCTCTAAAGACAGACACCTCTCAAAGATGGATAAGACAGACACCTCCAAATCAGACCCCTCTCTAGGATGGACACCTCTCCAAGACAGACACCTATCTGAGAGGAACACCTCTCTAAGGCAGACACCTCTCTGAGACAGACACATCTCTAAGACAGACACCTCTCTGAGACAGACACCTCTCTAGGGCATCCCCTCTCTAGGATGGACACATGTCTAAGACATAATATTTTTGCTGCATTGTTTACTATCAATCTCTCTCTAAGATGGACAGTTATAAGACTTAGAGACATATTCATAATGCTATTCATACAGGTGGACAAGATGGGGCGTGGCATGCAAGGGGACCCTGCTTCTGCATTGCTGGAGTTGCTGGACCCTGAACAGAATTCAGGATTCTTGGACCATTATCTTGATGTTCCTGTCGACTTATCGAAGGTAATAGAATGACTATCATCTCCATAACAAAACTGTACAATAAGTCATGTCATAATGTTACTGTCAGTAAACTTTTATATTCTACTAAATGGTACAAATACAGTACTTACATACAGGAGCAAGGATGGCTTAGTTGGTTAGTGTGCAACTGCCTAAATGAGGTGACCGGTTCGATTCTTCGTGGTCTCACATCCTTGTTTCGACTTCCCTCTAATCCATGTAGCTCAGAGCACTGATGGAGGGAGGGAGGGAGTAAAAGGGTGCACCGTCCATCCCTGAGAGATCAGTTTTGACTGAAAGGCTGAAAGGGTTACAGATAAATATGGTACCTTTACAGTACATGTAGATGTATGTCCTAATGCCGCTAATTTGAATTCTGTGTGTAGGTTCTTTTCATTTGTACAGCCAACGTAACAGAGACAATTCCAGGACCTCTGAAAGACAGAATGGAAATCATACATGTATCGGGTTATGTAGAAGACGAGAAGAAATCCATAGCTCAGGTGCGTGAAAGAGTTATGGAGACCTTCTCTCTGTATTCCTTCTAATAGAGTCGTTTTCATACGAGTGGGAAACCTATGATACAGAGTTACGGTCATGGTACAATTAAGACATCTATTCTCTCTGTATTCCTTCTAATAGAGTCGTTTTCATACGAGTGGGAAACCTATGATTCAGAGTTACGGTCATGGTACAATTAAGACATCAATTCAACTAATCACAGCTTGCAAAATCATTGCTCAACCACTCAGAATGCTTGGACATGGCATAGTCACGGCACTGTACCATTACCGCACAGCACGGCACAAACCGTAGCTACTTCCCACTTATAGCTAATTGCATAATCGTTGTCGGGTTAAAAATCATGAAAGCTATGACCAAAAGGCATTCTGGGAAAATAAAACTCTCAAATAACACCGTCAAATGATCGACCTTTTTATGCAGACTTGTAGGATCTTAGTTAAATAGCTCATATACCTTTAAAACTACGAGAACATTGAATATATCTGTATGAAATGCGGGTTATGAACTGATTTCCCATCCATCCTTGCGGTCTCAGCTTCTATGATTTATGATTTTCAACCCGACAACGATTATGCAATTAGCTATATACGAATGACTCTAATGCCGTTACTCATAATCATTTCACAGCAATTCCTGATTCCACAAGCCAGAAAGAAAACTGGAATCAAAGAGGAGCAGGTTCATTTGCAAGATGATGCATTAGAGACTCTTATTAAATCATACTGCAGAGAGAGTGGTGTTAGAAACTTGCAAAAACACATTGAAAAGGTATGAAATAATAGTAATTGAACATTCATTTATTGGAAGCCATTTGAGTGTCAGAATCAGAAACCACTTCAATGTTGGAAACCATTTGAATGTTAAAGCCATTTGAGTGTCAAAATCAGAAACCACTTCAATGTTGGAAACCATTTGAATGTTAAAACCATTCGAGTGTCAGAATCAGAAGCCACTTCAATGTTGAAAACCATTTGAATGTTAAAACCATTTGAATGTTAAAGACATTTGAGTGTCAGAATCAGAAACCACTTCAATGTTGGAAACCATTTGAAATGTTAAAACCATTCGAGTGTCAGAATCAGAAGCCACTTCAATGTTGGAAACCATTTGAAATGTTAAAACCATTCGAGTGTCAGAATCAGAAAACCACTTCAATGTTGGAAAAAGCCATTTGAATGTTAAAAACCACCATTTGAGTGTCAAAATCAGAAACAGAAACCGCTTCAATGTTTTGAAACCATTTGAATGTTAAAGCCATTTGAGTGTCAAAATCAGAAACCACTTCAATGTTGGAAACCATTTGAAATGTTAAAACCATTTGAGTGTCAAAATCAGAAACCGCTTCAATGTTGGAAACCATTTGAATGTTAAAACCATTTGAGTGTCAAAATCAGAAACCACTTCAATGTTGGAAACCATTTGAAATGTTAAAACCATTTGAGTGTCAGAATCAGAAGCCACTTCAATGTTGAAAACCATCAATCTGTTGGAAACCATTTTGACATGAAATAATATTTATTTATTAGTTTGTTATTTTAAAAAAATTCTCAGGTTTGCATTTTCAGAGTGTTTTAAAATACTATGAAACATATTTTGGGATTCTTGACTGCTGGGATTTTAAAATGACAAAATGTTTTGTTTTCCCCTTGTGTAGATTTTCAGGAAGTCTGCTCTCAAGATTGTCCAGGGAACAGGAGAAGTTGTGCAAATTTCCCCAGATTCACTCAAAGATTATGTGGGTAATGCAGTGTTTAACTCAGATAAGATCTACGACCAAACCCCACCAGGAGTGGTCATGGGACTGGCATGGACATCTATGGGTAGGTTGAAGAATAAAATGATACAGCAAATGAATACGAGGTGTGTTTAGAGGGACATATAGTAAGAGTAAGACTGAGAGTGTTTAAAAAAGTTTAAAACCTCAATGTGCTTACAATGGAGTAATAATAATAAAATGAACGAATGAATGAACAAATGAATGAATGAATGACACTTTCTCATTAGATTAATCCCTTCAGTATTAAAAATAAATACTGGGAGCTGACATAAACTATGAATAAAATTGCAATAACATTTTTACTAACTAGCAGTTACATAATGCAAAGGAAGTGCTGCTGAGCCACACCAACAACACATTAGATATGAAACATGATTAGTATTAGTGTGTCCTGACAGTCAAGATTGAGAACTGTAGACAAAGCTAGTGAGCCGAATTATTAACTGTAAAATATTAACTACAATGAGTAATTAGTTCAGGAACAATGTTTCTCTATATCTGGGATATCTCCTCTACTTAAAGAGAATCAAGGTAAAGTCTGTCACCTTCGGTTAGGATCTCATCGATCGTTTCAGAAGTCCACTGAGCGATAGGCAAATTCTGCCACTCATAAAAGAACACTGGCGTCCTCTCGAAATGTCACTGAAGCGTTTGTCAACTTGATGAATAGTTCCAGCAGTAAATAAACTGGTGTTTAACATGATAAATATTCGAAATCACACTGTTGTTGTATTTATACAAGCTGCCGAAATCCAGACCACAGGTAGCCCAGCGTTTAACACGTGACAGAAATCCGGATACCAAAAAATCGAAAATCTAGCTGGCATCCAGACCACAGGTACCCCAACGTTTACACGTGACAGAAATCCAGATGCCAAAAGATCGAGTGCTGTCAAGAATATTTCGCTGCTCGCTGCGCTCGCAGCAACTATAAAGCATTTAAATAATATAAAAATGTTTACACTTTAAAAAAAATATCTTGTAAACTAAACAACCAACTTATGCCCCATTCACACCAAACCTTGTTTAGTTAAACTAGGTTTTTCTCGCTTCTATAATTTGAGGGCATCTAATTTCATACTATCTGGTATTTATACTAAGCATCATAAAGGACAGTTTACCAGCAGTTTTGTGCCAAATGTTGTGTGGCATTTGTAGATAATTTCCTAAACCTGTTTAATTAAACCACCTTAAAACATGTTTAAGCCTAGGTGTGAACGGGGTATTAGTTTTGAAGTCCTATATCATTAAGGAACCTTTATTAATTCAGGTGGTTCAACACTGTATATTGAGACCTCTCTTAGTGAAGTGCTAGAGAAAGATGATGACAGCCATGGTGGAGGATCACTTAGTCTTACAGGTCAACTTGGTGACGTTATGAAGGAGAGTGCACAGATTGCATATACATTTTCCAAGGTATGCAATGGTTTACAACATCCTACTGTGTGGTATAACAGCAGTTATGCATCAACAGTATCATCACAATCATTATTTTCATCAGCATCATCAATCAGCAGCAGTACCCCATTTTGTTTTGTCATCAAATCATGATCACAATGCATCACCATTAATCATCATTATCTTCAAATTTTTCATCAGTCATCATCAATCAACATCTTCAATCGTTATCATCAATCTAATCATCAGTATCATCATCATTATCTTCAAACGTTATCATCAATCATCATCAATCATCATTATCAATCATCATTACTGTATCTTCAATCGTTATCATCAATACTGTATCTTCAATCGTTATCATCAATACTGTATCTTCAATCGTTATCATCATTACTGTATCTTCAATCGTTATCATCAATACTGTATCTTCAATCGTTATCATCAATACTGTATCTTCAATCGTTATCATCATTACTGTATCTTCAATCGTTATCATCAATCATCATCGTCATAGTTCCAAAAGCAGATACAACTATGTGAAAAGTCAATTTTTGTCACAGTTTAATAGTAACAATAAGTTGTTTTAAAGGGATTCCTCTCTAGAGAAGACAGCAGTAATAATTTCTTTAAAAAGGCAAAGATTCACCTTCATGTGCCAGAGGTAAAGATCTGTAGTCATGAAAACCCATATTTTATTTATTCATTAATTTTGTAAAACTGTGGTATTCTAATCATCTTGGCCCGTTATATTAGGGAGCGACACCAAAAGACGGGCCATCAGCAGGCTGTACCATCATCTCTGCTCTGCTGTCTCTAGCAATGAATGAACCAATAAGACAAAATATGGCAATGACTGGTGAAGTCTCTCTCACTGGAAAGGTGTGGACAGTCATGAAAATAGGATACCTTTAGTGTGTGGCTTTGTAAACACAGGGTAACCAACCTCAGTATCCACGGCAACAGTCTCACTATTCAATTCACTCCTTTAGTGTGTGGGGGTAACCATCCTCAGTATCCCATGGCAACAGTCATTCAATTCACTCCTTTACTATTCAATTCACTCCTTTAGTGTGTGGCTTTGTGGCTTTGTAAGCACAGGGTAACCAACCTCAGTATCCACGGCAACAGTCTCACTATTCAATTCACTCCTTTAGTGTGTGGCTTTGTAAGCACAGGGTAACCAACCTCAGTATCCACGGCAACAGTCTCACTATTCAATTCACTCCTTTAGTGTGTGGCTTTGTAAGCACAGGGTAACCAACCTCAGTATCCACGGCAACAGTCTCACTATTCAATTCACTGCATTTTACAGGTTTTACCAGTTGGTGGCATCAAAGAAAAAATAATTGCAGTAAGTATCAGGGGATAATCATATGGGCTGCGTCGAGTGAGAGACCTTATTACATTTTCATATTTATTTTGGAGAGGTTTTCTCAGCAATTGGAGTTCAATATCAATGTGTCCTGTTTTCTCTTGTGTTATCGTTTGCAAAGAGTCCTACTACCCAAAGATTGGTAATAACTGTCTTGTGGTCTGCATGCTATGGGGCCTGGGATTTGATCAATATTTTCCACATATCTCTCTCTTGTGTTATTGTTTGTTAAATTAAATGTTATACTACCAAGAGATCAACACTGTCTTGTGGTCTGCAAGCTATGGGGCCTGGGATTTGATCAGTATTTCCCACATATATCTCTCTCTCTCCCTCTTGTGTTGTTATTAAGTCATACTACCAAGAGATTGACACTGTCTTGTGGTCTACAAGTTATGGGGCCTGGGATTTGTAATTATTTTTCTTGTATTTCAAATTAATGTCCCTTTTTGTGCCCGATGTGGCTCGTGTGTGGTAGGTGATAGTGAGCTTTATAAATAGTTTTCAGACATCATTTTCATGACTTTTCTTTTCTTTTTCAGGCTCGTCGGGCAGATGTGAACTGCATTATTCTTCCTGAAGGAAATAAAAAAGACTTTGCAGACCTTCCAGAATTTGTGAAAGAAGGCATTGAAGTGCACTTTGTCCCGCATTATAACGATGTCTACAATATTGCATTCCAATCATCGTGACAGTGGAAGGTTTTTAATGGGAATTGAAGATGTATTTCTAAGGCCGTGTTTATACTTGAGCGCTTTTCCAAGGTACAAATCAGAAAACTAAGGTTAACCGCTCAACAAACAATAGTTTTCTCATTTGTACCAAGGTTCGGTAACTTGTTTACTTCAGTAAACCACCAAGGGTAAACACGGCCTAAGTCGGTGTACTACCATTGTACGGCTAAGCTGATAGTCTTTTTATGAGTGGGAAGTAGTTACTATACAGTACGGTTTGTGCCGTGACCAAGCTTTCTGATTGGTTGAGCAATGATTTTACGTGCTGTGATTGGTTGAATAGATGTTTTAGATTCCGTACCATGACCGTAACTCTGTGCTGTAGGATTCCCACTCGTACGAAGACAACTCTAAACTGTGTTTAAAAATGTAAATTTTAGAATATCATCAGTAATTTAAGGCTTTTTAATACATATGGCCCTGGTTGTTCAAAGGGTGATGCCACTGTCCAGTGGAGTAATAATTATTCATGGGGGAAATACAATAGAAATCGTAACCATGACATGCTTTGTAAATCTAATACAAAATTGAAAACTTGCCTTAAAATCATAATTGTATTTTATAAAAGAAATAGAAAACTTGCCCGCTGTGCTACATGTATGACTGTACAGATTTATAGCACTTGGGGACTGATCAGAACACTCGAGAAGTTGAGAAGCACTCCGCTATGTGTCGTGCTTCTCTTAATACTTCTCTCGTGTTCTGATCAGTCCCCGCGTGCTATAAATCTGTACATAGCACCTGTGCTCGTTTTCTATTTCTTCATTCATGGGGAAAATACAATAGAAATCGTAACCATGACATGGTTTGTAAATCTAATACAAAATTGAAAACTTGCCTTAAAATCATAATTGTACTTTATAAAAGAAATAGAAAACTTGCCCGCTGTGCTATGTACAGATTTATAGCACGCAGGGTTGGACATGCAGGGACTGATCAGAACACTCGAGAAGTGTTGAGAAGCACTCCGCTACGTGTCGTGCTTCTCTTAATACTTCTCTCGTGTTCTGATCAGTCCCCACGTGCTATATCTGTACATAGCACGCGCACTCATTTTCTATTTCTTCATTCATGGGGAAAATACAATAGAAATCGTAACCATGACGTGGTTTGTAAATCTAATACACAATCGTCCTCATTTACATAAACTTAATTTTGATTTTCTCAGTGAAAACTACTTGTTTCATCAAAATTATAGTAAAACTATTCTTATTTAATAAATAGCATAGCTTGCATATAAATGATCTTTTTCTATGACTTTAAAAACACAAATAATAAATGCTACAACATGCTCTTTTACTCTGACGAAAGATTAATGTCTGAAATGTCTGTCAATTCAGTGCTCTTTTACACAATGTTAAAGATTCATTCTACACTGTACACATGTTGATTGTTGTACACCAACACAGTCTGTAATAGCTTAATCGCTAGTCCCTATCATGTAATAATATAACTGCCTCATACTCAGCAGAGAAACATTCCCTACTTTGATGAAAGTCTGCAGTCGAGAGTTTATAAAGTCATGTAAGCTATATTTATAAGCTAATGTCACTAATGTAATATAGTTTGAACTGCAAGAGAAATAAACAAGAGGAGGAAGATGTGAGAGGAGAAAGACAGAGGGGTTGAATCGTTTCTCCTCATCTCGTCTCGTTCCAGTCACATCATGCTTCCCAGCTCAAACCTCCAACTTCGGCTTGTCAGAAGATTTTGGCAAAACAGTGGGGACCGTTGTCGAGTCTGCATGCACATATAGATGTTTTCTTCCCATAGAACTAATGTCACTCTGACTGATAAGGCAACTGAACAGCCAACATTAGACCTGACGGACAAATGATTGAAATTCTGGCAGACTGACGAAGGGATGATTTGACTACCAGCTTATTGTCAAGCAGCAATGACATGTAATGGCTTTCACTTTTATACATCTTCCTTTCATGGAGTGCATTCTTGTCGTCGTGATGACAAAGTAAAACCATTAAGGACCCAAAGGCTTACTTTCAAAATCATACAAGTCCATAAGATCCCCTATTATTCCTTGCACCTCATCTATGTTTGTTGTATCACACATCGCCTGAAATCAAGCAAATAGATAGAGAATAGATTGATAATTATTATAATTAAATATTCTGTAATGCACATAAATACACATACATGTACATACAAAGGTTAAAGGAAATCAATAACCCAGTGAAAAAGAGTACTTAACAGTAACTTTACTGATGTTTCGAGCCTTCCAAATGTCAGTAAAGTTAGTACTCTTGTTTACATTGTTAAATTTTTGCTTTACCCTTTGAATTTATCATTATCGGCACCGACGCAGCCCATACTAGTGTACTCACTAGTTGCCGTATACACCGTACATGGATATACATAAGTGATGGATGGCTCAAGTATGCTCGACAAGACTTTCCTCTAAGCCTGATTTAGGACATTGGCATAAACACAAGCAACATGTGCAGACTCAGTGCACCGGCCATTTATGCAATAGAGTGTTATAGGGAGAATGGAAGAAATAAAAGACATCCTTTTTTCAGTTTCTATTTTAATTTATAATACGTTCATGTACCTTCCACCAGCTTTTCTTTGCCCCTTGTGATGGAATCTCCATGCCAGTGCATAATACACCAAAGAATATCACGGCAATAGCTATATGCGAGGGTGGATGGTCTAGGATTATGGGTATGTGTATGCTATCACAAAGTATTGACCAACTGATCTGACTGATGTTACTTAGTCGCCATGTGTCTGGCTCCACCCAGTCTTGTAAAGACTTCAGGTAATGAAGTAGATACTAAAAGGAAAGGATTTGGTAAACAAACAATAACATTTATTTCAATTAATCAGTTACATCTGTTTGCATTACCATGCAACCACTTCCAACAAAAGTCGCAACTGCTAAGTTTGCAATAATCATCAAAATAATACTGATTAAAATGTACAAACGACAAGTCACATCAGTAGTAATTCTAGAGTGTCTTTGTGGGAGGTGACCAGAGGAAATATAATAGAAGGGAGGGGTGGTGTGGTCTTTAGTTGAGCTTGTAAAAGGACTGTAAAGTGGAGGTGAGTACAGGAATACTTCACGCTATAGTGAATATCAAATCAGGGAATATGGGAATTCATATCAGGGGCAGAGCCAGGATTTTCCATTGGGGGGAGGGGGGTCACACTCCATATTGTTCACCACCAAATCCCCCTCCCCTCCTCAAACATGTACATTTAAAGAGTAGACCTGGGGGGAGGGTGGGGGTCCAGATCTGCGATTTGGTACCTCTTAGGGTGTCACAAATCTAAATAGAAATAGGGTGTTTGTCAGTAAATAAGATACCCGAGATACATTGTAAGATAATGACAGCCGGAATGACAGTTGTAGCTTTTGTCACTTTAAGAGACTCTGGTACCTTTTAGGGGTCATTTTCAAAATTTCCGACGAGCATCCCAACCACTTTATATATGGGAGTTCCCCCCCCCCGGAATAGACCCAGAGGAAGGGGGGTCCCAGGCACCCTGAGACCCCCCTGCATATATACTAGACATGTACCTTGGAGAGGTGATGTCACTCATACAAATTCAACTGTATAGTTATCTATGTATTGTATTTCAGCTAACTCTTTTTAAAAATACCTTGTGAGGGTTGTCTGTAGCCACTTTGAAGCCTAAAACCCTAAGGACAAACAGCTCACAGTTCGCTACACTATCTCTCAGACTCCAGTACTCTGATCCAATCTCTAGAAAGGTTTCTTTGTGAAGTAACCTACAAAGGCACATGTTGGAAGCTGTGGGTTCCCTGTGGTGGTATATATCACAGGAAGCCCAAAACAAAGACTGAGTGTCTTTCCATGCACTTACAGTCTGGGTGACAATCAAATAATGAATTCCTAGCTTTATTATACTAAGCTTCCTTTGTTTTAATTGTGTGATAGCAGCTAAAAATGGCTTCTAATACTAAGGAGACGTGTACGTCTTAGGGTGTGTTATATTGACCTTATTCCAGACTAGGAATGCGCATTCTGGATTATTTCGGAAAAGCTATTCCACCTGTTGTTTTTTTTCTATTAGTATTCCTATTCTGGAATAAGGTCCAAAAAAATGTCAACAATTTCAAAACAATTCAATAGAAACTTTAATAGGTTTTGCATGTACTTGTAGAGTAATAATTACAGACACCACTTCTTCCTACAATAAAGTCTCTATCCACATACAGGTTCTACTCGCATCACCTGTGACACACGTTGATTACATCTCGTAGTTTCCGTGGTGATTCTTCAGCCTTTGATGCCAGGTACAGGACAGTGGCTCCTATCAACTATAATTATACGGTACTAATTTAAATATGAAATATTGCTTAACCTATAAATGTACCTGCGCTCATGTTATACTTACATAAGGGTCAAAGTTCTGCTTGCCAACACTACCCGGACCCATCTGTGAGCACGTTCTCCAAAAACGATGATATATAACGCACGCTGATGCAATAGCGATTGGGGGAAGCCTGAGCTTATGACCTACAAATAAATGTTTTGAGATGGGATTTATTATTGATCACAGTTTGCGGGCTTCCTGTGGTAACATCATCATCCTAGACTTTGGGCTTCCTGTGTTGATATTAAAATCCCTTCACTTTCTTATCTTACCTGATTCCAATATAAATTTGGTCACGTTAAAATGCTCTTTCAAGTAGACATAAGCTGCTCTCTTTTCTTCACTTCTTTCATTCTCATCTTTCTTTCCTTTCATGCTGCCCTTCAAGTTGGCAGAGACTTTGGACAAGTCTGGAAGACTCCCTCCTGCCCTTGAAAGCTCCATGCTGAGAAAACAGCAAAACCGTGTCTCCTACAATCCTTCTATAATCTTCAACTTGTCCAAAAAGACTTCTAACATGTCTAAAAAGTCGAAATGTTCGCGCCACATTGCGACTTCAACTGTTGTTTTGGTTTTGCCAGAATTTTGAGCCCGCGAACGTCAGCTGACTAAAGCGTGAACGCATGCTCAGTTGATCTCTCCAGACCTAGACGCCATCTTGGTTTTCTACCGGTAGAAATATGCCTTCTGTTAATGAAATAAAGAGCATAACAAGACATTATTCAAGTCTTGCACGAATGTGGTAAGATGTCCTTTTGTTGTTATTCTTAAATTGACTGAATCTTGTATTTTTGTAACGCAAACTGGGTTACCATTTGGTGTTGTTGTTTGTTGTCAGACAGAGTGTGTTTGACCGAGACACTCGAGAAGTTGTATTCAAAAATGTGTTGTACGTAGTATGTATGTTATTGGTGTATATACCTACCTGGCATCATCTAGTGGAATTGTTTGCACATTTATATTTCTACTGTAATTCTATGTTTATACACGGGCTGCCTGTTGTGTTGAGGTACATGTAGATGTCCAGTCATCAAGGGTTAGCAAGGTGTCTAAGAATGAATTTATAGTAAAATAGTACAGCACGGACCAGACAGAGGTGTCTGTCTGAGAGGTGTCTGGCTTGGAGAGAGCGAATGCATGGTAAAACAGTGCAGCAGGGGCCAAGAGGTGTCTGTTTCAGAGAGCGAATGTACAGTAAAACAGTGTCTTACTCTTAGAGAGGTGTCCGCCTAAAGAAAGTTGACTGTATAAACAGCTCAGAATGGTAAATTATACATACTATACTATACATATGTTATGTATTTCATTGTTTCTAGGGCGCCAACTCTAAGTGCATGGGGGATAGCTGGAGGAACAGTTCTTCTCTATTTGACAGACTGGAAAGTTATCATGAAACATGTTCCTTTTGTTGGCAAGAAATATGATCACGAGCTACCACGATGACATGAACTCACAGGTACGACTCATTGACTATAGTGCTATGAAACACTGTGAATACAAATAGAACCAGGATTAGCGTATGTCTCTGCTACCAAGAGAAAGACTGTATATTCATTGGGAAAGTCCATGCATGGATGTGAACTTTTGGCTTGTTGACTACTGTACTAGGAAACACCGAGTATACAAATAGAACCAAGAGTAGTGTGGGTCTCTGCTACCAAGAGAAAGACTGTATATTCATTGGGAAAGTCTGTGAATAAGACAGTGTATGTCCTCAAATAACAGGAGAACACTACCTTTAGTGTGCTGCTAACATGGTTCTACTCAATTGAGATCAGAAATAGTTACCAAGCAATACCCTATCCCCAGGGGGGGTACACAGGGGTATCAGTGACGGGGAGGTGCGAATGAGGCCAAAAGTCCATTACGCAAAAACAAGACCCCAAAAAAGTCCAACGGCCCAGAACGTAAACCCCCCAAAAGTCCATTTTTTTCTCCGCATAAAATCGCGAACGGTAGGATATCATTTTACCCCCAAAAAAGTCCTTGCCAAAATCTTTATATCATAAAAAGTCCACCAGAAAATTGCTAACCCAAAAAAAGTCTCATGCCACGAATTTCAAACCCAAAAAAGGTCTTTGCACCTCCCTGTCACTGATACCACTGAGTGCCCCCACTGGGACCCTATCTCTGTCCTGCAGCACACCCCCATATAGCCCATACATAGCAGTACCCCCACCCCCAGCCATATTGTCCCTACTAACTCTATGTTACCATGTTTTTGTTTCAGAAATAACTGCATATAAAATTTAGAAGATTGTGTCACAAGTTTACAGGGAAATCAGGAAATAAATTGATGGATGAATACTCATGCATACTTTCAATGTTGTGAAGATGTTTCTCATGTTTCTCATTTGAAACTGAAAAGAAAATTGTTGGATTAAAGTCTTGACTTTTTACTTGTTTCATTGTGTTCTGATTTGTACAATATTTTACACTTGGTGGATAGTGGGGAACGACGCTATACATTGCCAACAAATCAGCTGTCAGCCTCGCCGTCAGCCAAGGTTGAAAAGGTTTGGCTTTCTACTTTCAGCCCCACCTTTTCCATTTTGGAAAAGGCCTGTTACACCTTTAAGGTACATCACCGCAACTATTTCAGACTAAGAAATTCATATATAGAGAACTTTTTCTTCGTCCATTGGATCAACCCTTGGGTTCCACGTCCTACTGTCAACTGCTAATGCCATTAGATGTGGTGACAGCTATCAAAAGAAAAGAAATAAAACATTGTGATTGAGTGATCAAAATCCAAATTCTGCTTGAGATTCTTTGAATGAGGGTTTATCACGTAATTTCAAAACTCACAGGACAAAAAAAATATTATCATAGCTGGAAAGAGCTCGTTGAAATTAGTTAAAATGTGAAGTTTGGAAAAGATCGCTTGACAAATTGCGAAGATATGAATTTTCAAAAATCGAAATTTTGTATGAAAACCTTTGTTGGAGGCAAGAGTTTTTGATTTTTGAAAATTCATATCTTCGCAATTTGTGAAGCGATCTTTTCCAAACTTCACAATTTTACTAATTTCAACGAGCTCTTTCCAGCTATGATAATCATTTTTTGTCCTATGAGTTTTGAAATCACGTGATAAACCCTCATTTAGCATATTGTAATGAAGTTTTTGAAATACTGGGAATGTTTTGACAATAATATTATTTAAAATACCTGAAGAATATGAAATGCACATCGTTGCTCTCTGTAAGAACCAAACAAAGTCAGTGCACTCCAGACTTTGACCAAACCACTGGAGAAAATAGATACAAATGATGTTTTACAATCAATCAAGTGAATAATGAATGGGGAGTTTGCAGGTCTTGCGTGATATTTTAAATTTTAATCCAACATAAATAGAGGATATTACACGGCGGCGCGAAGATATGAATTTTATTTTCGAGTGGTAAAAACAATCAATATTTTACGAACGAGCGCAGCGAGTGAGTAAAATATTGTTTTTAACACGAGAAAATAAAATTCATATCTTCAAGCCACCGTGTAATGTTCTTTTTATTATATAGACCAAAAAAAAATAGACCAAAAAAAAAATTTTTAATCTAAAAGTACTGAGCCCGACGTCATCGATATCCTCACTAGTGAGGATATGGAAAATACGCCACTCGGGTTCCGGTTGTAGTATCGTACGAATTCTACAAGTGAGATATTTTCCAGTAAAACACTCGTGTCTATATAATAAACAGAAATATAATATTTGAAAATAGCACACCAAAGTTAGCAAAAATTGAAATTTTGAAGTAATTTTGATGAATAGAGCGAAAGTTATAGGTGACCGAAGTTGGCTTTTTTCTTAAGAAACGTACGGTGGTGGGCAAGCTGCATTTTTGTTGTTGTTGGATTAAAATTTAAAATGTCACGCAAGACCTGCAAACTCTCCATTAATTAAATTGTTCATCATTGTTTTCAAGCCAGCCATTTAAACTTAGATGACAGTAGTAGCTATGGGTCCTGTTGCATCTAAGATAGATACTAGATAAATAAATAAATAAACTTACTATGGAAATCACTGAAGTGGTAACATGTCCACTCGGAATTTTGTCTCACTGGAGTGTTTTTTTTGTACCACATGATTATTTTTTGAACAAAATGATTGCCTGGAAATGATCAAGTTGTACAAAAAAACCTCCAGCGAGACAAAATTCCTAACGGGCATGTTACCTAAAGTCTACCACTTTAGTTTCCATAGTATGTTCTCTTGTGTGTACATGTATGTGCTATGTGTGCAACATGTTCCTGCCTTATGTCTGCTGGTATGTAGCAATGTGTACATTCTCCGTTCTCTTGCTTCCAAAAAAGCGGATAGATGGGTGTTTTCTCAGGCTATTTGTTACCATACCTATGGACTGCCTAGCTCAATGGATATCACATACCTCTCAGTAACTCTTAAGATAGCTTCTACCTTTGATTGGTCATACTTGAGAACATCCACAACAAGTGCCGCACCCACCTAGAAATGCAACATGACATGGGAGACTGGGTTCTAGTATCCTAAATATAGCAAAAATGACAATCTTCTTTTGTAATCTTCTACTCTACTATTCATCTATATTGTATTCTAAATTCATACCTGCCCGTGTAGTTGCTCTAGTGCGTCTAGTATCAGCTTCTTGAATAATAAGATATCCAAAACTGGCTGTTCAACTTCACATGCCTCAAACTCCCTACAAAATCACAACAAAATCCTTTTATACGATTTTAACTTACTGTTTGTACTCTTGGATACACATGGAAGACTTACAAAATCACTTTTAAGTAGAAATGTTCGGCTTTTTGTTTAAAACTAAATTTCTCCATCAAGTTTTGTAGAAAGCATGTGAACCTTGAAAATACGAGCCTGCGTTTTCTTTAAACAGCGGTATAAACTGGTTGCCATACCAACAAGAACCAAACCAACATGGCGGATGAATCTCAAAAGGTTTGACTTTTCAAGTCTTTGGCGATTTTCGTTGAATTCTATTGTTTTTTAACGTGTTTTTGTGTGTTTAGGAAGTGGAACAGCAGCTCAAGAAGCGGAATATCTCTAAAGATAAGGACGTGGTTGAGCTTTATTTGGCAAATAGGTGAAGACTTCAAATGAACATTCGCTGGTGGTTCAGCTTCTCAGTTTGTTTTGATAAACTCGTTTGATAAAATATTTTATTACTTAGATTTCAAAATCTGCAGTCCCTTTGTCTTTATGCCCCAATTTGTTTATATGGTCGTGTGTATTACTATATAAAAGAGCAATCGAATACCGAATTGTTCGAATACTGAGACTTCCTTGCTTGAAGCGGAACAGCTGATTTTGGACTAACTTTAAGCTTATATTTTTCTGTGTTTTTCTTCTTCAGGGGTTTAGAAACGGTCCATGACCTTAATAGATTCAAGAATCTCCAAAGAATTTGGCTGAATGGAAACGAGGTGAGAGTGCATGGAATAGTGTGTCATGGTATCAATTGGAATCATGCAAATAAAATTATTTTTATTTTTATAATAGAATTTATACATTTGAATTATTTTTATAATAGAATTACATTTGTTTAGTTTCGCAGGTTGAATTGCTTCAGGACCAATTTCCAGTTAACAGAGGTATACCTACAGAACAACCTCATACTTGAAATCAATGGTACTCTACAACATCTACGGTGTCTGGAAGTTCTGATGTTGAATGGCAACCAGCTGACCAAACTTACTGATGTCGTACATGAATTTAGAGCCATGCAGAAGTTAAGAGATCTGAGTAAGTTAGGAATTGATTAAATGGACATGAACTGAAGGAGCTACCCTCCCCTCCCTTACATCGCCTGTACATACATTTTTTGGAATGGTCACACAACGATCCCCACATTGCGTGACCAATAATTTAATAATTGAAGCTACATGACAAAGGAGACTTATTTCGTCCCCTAACTTCTATCCACCCCAGTGGAAAGAGAAGTGGAGAACTTTATTCTAATGGAAGGCTTAATTAATAATAAATTATCCAATTTATTTGTTTTCAGATCTTTTTGGTAACCCTTTGTTCCAGGAGTACGACTACAGGTCATACGTCATTCATCACATTTGTTCTCTTGAGGTATTGGATAGAAAAGGTAAGGATTAAAGCACTGTTTATTGTAGTACAACAGGGGCGTAGCTAGGAGTTTTCAATGGGGGGTCCTACATGCCAGTGTCGTCTTATCAGACCTGTAGCTGACATTTTGAAGAGGGGGGAGGGAGTTACCTAAAATAAGCCTGTATGGTATGCACCAAAGGTGCACACATCAATCTGGGTTCCCAGTGTCAGATTAGACTTATCTTACAGGCCTTGGATACAGTAGGTACATGTACGAAGTGCTGCTTGTTGTAGTGCAAGACCCACATTATGACAGACTGTACAGACATTGTATTTATTTATATTATTTAGTATTATTAGTTTCCTTTAATTTTTATTGTTAAATTGTCACTGAAAAATCACTATGGGGAGTTGTCAATATCGTATTCCATTGAATTGAACATTCGACTGTGACTTAATACCAAAGTTTTTTATCATTATTGCATCAACAGAGGTCCTTAAATCTGAGAGAGACAAAGCTTTTAAGAAGTATGAACCAAATCGTGACATGGTGAAGGAGACAATATCATTTGGACGCCGTGCTGATGGACCGCCTCCTAAAGTGTACTATCCACCGTCTACAGCAGCAACTGTTTATCATCCAGAAATAGAAGATAGTAAGTACTAAGTTAGTTAGTTATTTTATATATTTGTAGAGGATTGTTTCAAGGCCATCAGTTACACTGAGCAATCTTTTGTGCAACTTGTGTCACAATCTTTGTTGCGAGACAAGTCAAACAAAACATTGCAGAGTGTAAAGATGTTGGTTGACACACAGTGCAACATTGCGTACAATATTGCTGGCAATTTTGTCCACCTCTGCAACTATTTTTTAGTCAGTTCTATTTCCCAGCTTACCATCTGGAAATGAGTTCCAAAACCTGCCTGGAACCTTCAGTTTCCCTGTTATAACTGCATAAAACATATAGTGAAATCATTCAATAAACATACTCATCCCTAAAGTAATTTGTTGCATTTTGTCAAGCATAAATAAACTCGGAAAAATCCGAGTCCCAGATGGGATTTGAACTTACATACTCTTTCCTCTTTTCCAGCTAAATACCAGGTTATAGATGAGAATGTGTCAGAGTCTGGTCACACAAGGTTTGTGAAGCCATCTTTTATAATCAAGATATTCAATCATTCTCAAATGTTTATAGACTCTTATCTGTATTTCAGCAATGAAAAAGATCCAATCAAAAGAAGCGTATGGGATTTGAACTTACATACTCTTTTGACTGGTCAAGCTGTTCCAGGTTATAGATGAGAATGTTTCAGAGTCTGGTCACACAAGGTTTGTGAAACCATCTTTTATAATCAAGATACTCAATCATTCAAACAAAATCAAATGTTTATAGACTCTTTTATCTGTTTTTCAGCAATGAAAAAGATGAGTCTTTACAATCGGCCGTAAAGAAGCGCAGCCTACAGCGATCAATAGTTCAGTACTCCACATTTGACTGGTCAACTGTTCCTCTCTCCGAGGACCAAAGACTTTCCAAGGGAGATTTAAAGCAGCCTAGAATACTAACTGTTAGATTTAGGTAATATTTAATAAAAACAAACACAACTTGTATAAATTAACAGATGACGTATACTTGGTATCCTCGCCATCCCAAGAGGAACATCAGACATCAACAACAGCGCAGTATAGGCACATTAGAATGCACTGACAGTTGACTCTGACAGTCATTTGGAACTTTTGAAGGGCTTATCTTGTTTCCATGGAAATAACTTTTTTGTCTCCATGGCAACATAATATAACACAAGGTTCTGTGCTATCACCATGGTAACAGTGTAGCCAAAGCTAATGTAGAAACAATATATTGTTTGTCTCCATGGCAACAAAGTATCACCAAGGGTACGTTTTATCACTATCACCATGGTAACAGTGTAGCCAGTGACAAAAGACTTCATCTCCATGACAACAAAGTATCACCAAGGTTACATTTTATCACCATGGTAACAGTCTAATAACAGTAACTTTTGTCTCCATGGCAACAGAGTATCACCAAGGATATAACATTTTGTGTCTCTGTGTAGTCAGAATAAAAGCTCTCATAACATATAGGGGTCCATGCAGGAACAACAGTTGTTACTGTAAGTGACTTGTGATCCAAATCCAAATTCTCCCTTGGAATTCAAAGAGACTAGAGGAGAATTTAGATTATGGTCAGAGATCACTTACCCTATTATTATGAAAATTAATTATCTATGATCAGAAACGTTTTGTCCTGCACTGTTTAGCCTTAAAAATAGTCTTTGTAGCACAACTTAGAACATCTGACAATACATTGATATACATCCATGTACCAGGCAACAAAGACACAAAACTACTGACTATAATACTGGACTTGATAAGAATATTGTAAAATAGAATTTCTAAAAGAAAATGATTCCCATTATTTCCATTTCCATTCATTTTTCAGTGAGAAAAATGTATAAATATTGAAACAACTAATAAAACATTTCGTACATTTGATAATAATAGTCTAAAATGTAAAAAATGGGTGGATTTTTAGCTGTCATCTCCATCTTTTTTTTTTCTTATCTTCTTCTTCTTGTCTTGTTTGGTCTTTGTTTCATCAGGAGGATGTGTTGCGTGTCCATTGGAATGTGAGTCCTTCTGTTTCTTACTTTTGGAAGATTTAAGTTTGTTACCATCGGACGAGCTATAATAGAGGTGAAAACATTAATGACATGATACTTGCTTTGAGAATTCAATAAACTGATTGAGTCATTTTCATATGAGTGGGAATGCCGTGACAGTACTGTGCCGTGCAGTGACTGTATCCAAGTATTCTGATTGGTTGAGCAATGATTTTGCTCACTGTGATTGGTTGAATAGAATATCTTTGATTCCGTACCGTGATGGTAACTGCCGTAGGTTTCCCACTCATACTTAAACGACTCTAGTGTGTAGAATGGAACTTTAACACCGTGTAAAAAAGTACTAAATCAAAAGACTTCTTACCCATCAATGGCTGCAATCAGTCTGGTACAAGAAGACTTCACGTCCTGTGACCTGCTGGCCAGAATTCCATCCAGGGATTTTTTCAGAGCTTTTTTCAGAGATTCTCTTTCAATTACATGCTCTGCCTAGCGAATATAATAATACATCAATGAAAACAAACATGAAACACACAGAACAACAATGAAATAACATTAACATTATAAATACCTCTAAACTTTTAATTTCTTTGAGGAATTTAGTCATGAGTTTGAGAACTTCTTTGAAATGTTTAGACTTCATGTTTGTACCCTCTTGAGAACTCTCTTCAAGAATCTATCAAATAAATGAACATCATCATTTTACATTTAAACTCATCGGGAAGGCCATGCCAGTCGTCTCGCACGCCAAGCAGGTAACCATGGTAACCCAGCCATGTTCCAATCATGATGATGATGATAGAGCCATTTTCGTATGAGTGGGAAGTAGCTACGGTACGGTTCGTGCCATACCGTGACCATATCGCGCCATCATCATGCCGTATCCAAGCATTCTGATTGGTTGAGTGATGATTTTGCGCGCTGTGATTGGTTGAATATAATGTCTTCGATTCCGTACCGTGATGGTAACTCCGTGCCGTAGGTTTCCCACTCATACGAAAACGACTCTTAGTGAAATGTACAGATGATGGCAGAGGAGGTTGTACTAGTGATGATGATGATGATGATGATTATTAACTATAACAATAATGATTAATAGTGCTGATGATAGCAATAGTGATGATGATGATAAAGGTGTTGACGGCAATACTGATGATGACAATGATAACACTTCCATAGAACTTACTGTCTGAAGAGTCTCTTGTAATGGCGGAGCTAAAGTCTTGATGTGTTGCTCGTATAAAGGACACTGGGATGAAATAACAGTGAATTAAGCAAAGTTTACTACACTTATCACTTGAGTAAGAATTGGTGCACTTTTGTGCCTTGTTTTGTCATTAAAACTACATTGTTGTTAGGGGCAATACAACATTAATTAATACTCAATAACAATTAAATGATTTATTTTAAGTCATGTTTCATATGTGGTTTTTGTAATTTTTCAAAATTAAAAATATAAATAATCATAATAATAGTTTTGTGAGCTACATGCTGCAAAAGAATTCAAAAATTATAAAGTAATCTGTTGCACTTCGAACATTTCTCCATCAGTGTTTGATTATATACTCTTTACTGGTATTTTGTGTGCAGTATAGACACGGTGGCGCCAGTCCATTAACAAACACGCAAGCATACTCTGTTGTCCCAAACAGCCTCATAGTTGCCTCATCAAGTAGACCCATGGTGGCGCCAGTCCATTAACAAACACGCAAGCATACTCTGTTGTCCCAAACAGTCTCATAGTTGCCTCATCAAGTAGACCCATGGTGGCGCCAGTCCATTAACAAACACGCAAGCATACTCTGTTGTCCCAAACAGCCTCATAGTTGCCTCATCAAGTAGACCCATGGTGGCGCCAGTCCATTAACAAACACGCAAGCATACTCTGTTGTCCCAAACAGTCTCATAGTTGCCTCATCAAGTAGACCCATGGTGGCGCCAGTCCATTAACAAACACGCAAGCATACTCTGTTGTCCCAAACAGCCTCATAGTTGCCTCCTCATCAAGTAGACCCATGGTGGCGCCAGTCCATTAACAAACACGCAAGCATACTCTGTTGTCCCAAACAGCCTCATAGTTGCCTCATCAAGTAGACCCATGGTGGCGCCAGTCCATTAACAAACACGCAAGCATACTCTGTTGTCCCAAACAGCCTCATAGTTGCCTCATCAAGTAGACCCATGGTGGCGCCAGTCCATTAACAAACACGCAAGCATACTCTGTTGTCCCAAACAGCCTCATAGTTGCCTCATCAAGTAGACCCATGGTGGCGCCAGTCCATTAACAAACACGCAAGCATACTCTGTTGTCCCAAACAGCCTCATAGTTGCCTCATCAAGTAGACCCATGGTGGCGCCAGTCCATTAACAAACACGCAAGCATACTCTGTTGTCCCAAACAGCCTCATAGTTGCCTCATCAAGTAGACCCATGGTGGCGCCAGTCCATTAACAAACACGCAAGCATACTCTGTTGTCCCAAACAGCCTCATAGTTGCCTCATCAAGTAGACCCATGGTGGCGCCAGTCCATTAACAAACACACAAGCATACTCTGTTGTCCCAAACAGCCTCATAGTTGCCTCATCAAGTAGACCCATGGTGGCGCCAGTCCATTAACAAACACACAAGCATACTCTGTTGTCCCAAACAGCCTCATAGTTGCCTCATCAAGTAGACCCATGGTGGCGCCAGTCCATTAACAAACACACAAGCATACTCTGTTGTCCCAAACAGCCTCATAGTTGCCTCATCAAGTAGACCCATGGTGGCGCCAGTCCATTAACAAACACACAAGCATACTCTGTTGTCCCAAACAGCCTCATAGTTGCCTCATCAAGTAGACCCATGGTGGCGCCAGTCCATTAACAAACACGCAAGCATACTCTGTTGTCCCAAACAGCCTCATAGTTGCCTCATCAAGTAGACCCATGGTGGCGCCAGTCCATTAACAAACACGCAAGCATACTCTGTTGTCCCAAACAGCCTCATAGTTGCCTCATCAAGTAGACCCATGGTGGCGCCAGTCCATTAACAAACACGCAAGCATACTCTGTTGTCCCAAACAGCCTCATAGTTGCCTCATCAAGTAGACAGGTTTAGTCATGAATGGAGAAGGCTGAGCAATGGCCATGTTACTTACTTTATGTGAGAGGAGTCTTGACAACATCACACAGGCCTGCATCTGTAATGAATAACATAAACAATAAACATACGTTGTTGTCGGAGGAAGTTATCCTTCAGTAGCATATCAGATAAAGAGATTTGAATTCGATTGAGGCCTAAAGCTACTGTATGAGTCGGAGTCTCTGATGATGCCGTAGACGGCAAAAGCTCAGATGATAATATGACTCATACAGTAGCTTTAGGCCTCAATCGAATTCAAATCTCTTAATACATGTACATTGTTGCATGGCCCTTATTGTTCAGAGTGGCTTATTTATGTACAAGGAAAACTATAAAAGGTGAAAATATTTCACAATGTGATGTTTACCTTTCTGAAACTATTCACAGCATTAGTAATGCTTTTCACTAAGTCTGGTGCTAGTTCCCATGCTAGAAACTAGAAGAGAAATAACAACACTATTGACATTCTGTTATCATCATCATTATGTCCACTGAGACCGATGGGAGTTGGTAAGGAGGCACTGGGAACAGTTGCTTATGCTTTTATCTCCACCATCATCAACATCATCATGGCTATCATTATGATCTTACTTGATATCTGTTTATAAGTTCTGTAAATAACACAGGGTGAAGGTGACTTGTCCTGAAATGATAACATGTAAATGTACTTTATATATACGTAAGTTTCTACAACAAATTCCCTTTCAGCCCCATAGCTCCTCGGTGGAACATAGGTCAGCCAAATACCATAAATGCTCAATTAAGTGCCCTGCTCCAATAAGAGCCCCCTTCGAAACAGCGCCCCCCTCCCCTAGAGGTCTAAAAAAAATTATGAGCGCCCCCCTTCCAATAAGCGTCCCCCTCCTTCCAAGAAGCACCCCCCTCCCCCTAAAAGAAATGCAGAAACAACTCTCTTGTATTATTTAATAAAATAAAACTTGCGTTTACCAAGTACGGCACGGTACATGTTTACTATTTTTATTCACTGTATATGTATGTTACAGTACCGTATTCCGGCAATAAAGAAAACATTGAGTTCAACATCTGAGAAAAGAAATAAGTGCCCTGCTTCCAATAAGCGCCCCCCTCGAATAAGCGCCCACTCCTAGAGGTCTAAAAATTTATAAGTGTCCGGGACGCTAAATCGAGCATTTATGGTAATAATAATGATTTAATTGCTTTCTCCACAATTGTGCTGTTGAATAGATACAACAATGTTATTATTAGTGACGTAAAACTGACCTTTTCTCCATGAAATCTTTGAGTGCCTCTTTAAATAGTGCAGCCACCCTAGGAACATCTACAAGACCAACACTAGTCTCTACTGCTTTGAAGGCCTTGTGCTTTCGTTTCTTAGATGGTGTTTCTGATTGTTGTTGTTGTGGCTTTCCTTTTAGTACTCGGATCTATAGAAGCATATAATTAAATTCATTCAGAAGTAATAATAATAATTTATTAATAATTAATAATTTGTTAATATTTTATTAATAATTTATTAATAAATTGACAGCAAAAACTAGCGATAAAATATTACAACATTTCAATGTCACATCTGACATTATCAGGAAAAAGTATTCATTAGAGAGTTTAGCAGCAGACATTTTTGTCAACACAGATGGCGCGCGCACTAACGAATGATGTTCAAAATGACTGTTGACGTCCGTGACTGCAATCTACGATGTGAAAACAGGTGAAGTGCCATCGTAGATTGCCATCAGGGACGTCAACAGTCGTTTCGAACATCATTTGTCAGTGCGTGTGCCATCCGAGTTGACAAAAATGTCTGCTGCTTAAGCTCCCTATTATAATGTAAGTTTGTGTGGATATAAGCAAGTCTGACATCAGACAACACTTTGTTATAGAGTGCATGCTACATACAAGTATGGTCTTACCAGAAGCATGCAGCCTTTCGTAACAAGAGTAACAATGTTTAACGATGGCGCTGAAGGGCAAAAATAAGGTCAGAGAGTCAGTACCAATTAAAGGACTATGGAATATCTATGGATGTTTTGTAAACTTTGTCTTACCTGACATGGATTTCTGAATGAGTGTTTCTAGAAGATTATGAATCTCCTCACTATCAACATCAGATGATGAAGGATGCTGAAAGAATAACATACAAGACAGTGATTTGTCAGTTCTCAAGCATGGCTTTCATGAACAATGCGAGCATAAGCAAGCACACAAGGCCTTATTTCACTGTAACAACGTAACAGGCCTGACACAAGCACAAGTGCAAGCACAAGAGGCCTTATTTCACTCAGTGACAACACATCTGATACAGGCATAAGCACAATTAAGAATCAAAATGTTTCCATTTCATACATGCTTGCATTACGGTTGCTTAGGGCCTATTTTCACATGACAAAATACCTCATCTACATTGTACTGGTGGATACTGCTGACTTAGGCCGTGTTTACACTTGGTGGTTTACTGAAGTAAACAAGTTACCGAACCTTGGCTCAAATCAGAAAACTATTGTTTGCTGGGCGGTTAACCTTAGTTTTCTGATTTGTACCTTGGTAAAGTGCTCAAGTGTAAACACGGCCTTGGTTAGTTTATGCCGTCTTGATTACCTCTCTAATAGCACACAGTTTGTTTCTGTAGATTCCCTGCGCACGTTCTCCTAATGTTCCATAATCTTTAGAGTTGATAGAAGACCATACCAATGACAAAAGTGGTTCGATTAAATCCTGTTGAAATGCAGTCATAAACTGAATCAGGATAAAGAAATAATGCAGTCCCGTCGTTTGCAGTAAGCGTAAACACATGACATTAAAACATGTTCTAATAATTGGTTGGGGAAACATGACAAGTTAGTGACATCAGGAATGTTGACATTTTGGCTGGTGCAAAAAATATTTTCAATCAACGAGTATGATCGGTATTTGCTATCTCAAACTTTCAAGGGATTGCGATGGTGGGAAATCGAGACACCACGTACAGCAAGGTCCACATCTGTTTACAAACATATCCAAGGGTTATTTTAATAAAAAAATGAATAAATTTAATTAATTAATTAATTAATTAAATAACTAAAACTAGCCATACCAAGATAAGTGGATTTGAAGGTTGTTTCTTGATGAAGATTTCTATGATGTCCAGAACTCTATGAAAGAAAATACGGTCCTTAGTTTACATGGAAACGGTTTATAGTAAGAAACATTCTAAAATTTCTCTCACCTCAATTTAAAATGTAAAATGATTTTAGCTTTATCTGAAAAAGAAGATATGATACTGTGTAATCATGTTCTACAGATGACATATCAAATATTAATCCTGAAAATAGTTATATATTATAATGTCACACTTTATAAAAAAAATACTAAGATTCCATTTTGCCATGAGTCTATCTATACTCATTTAGATGCACATGTGATGTCAAAATGTGGTGAGAACAAAGTGGAGTGACGTGACCACATTTTGACATCTTCTGTGCATCTATAAGAGTAAAGACGCACAGGAAAATGGAATCTATTTGTTTTATATAATATTTTGAGAATTGAGTGATTTAGTGATGTCATCTGTGCGTCTGTACTCTAATAACACACAGCCTTTGACCAATCAAAGTGTACGTAATATACCATATTATTATTATCTGTATAGCAATATTCTATTTTTATGCTTTGATTTCTTCATTTTATGTGCTACCTTTTTTGTTTTTCTTTTCTTTGGCTCCCTGCCCTCTACTCCTGAACACTTCAGCTAAAGCTTCATCAAACTGCTGCATGGCCTCGTCATCCAAATCATCGTCATCATCACTTCCCTGAACACAAGTATTAAAACATTGTTATTTATTTGAAGATAACCCCCAGGGGGGTGCTACTCAGGGGGGTGCTACTCAGGGGGGTGCTACTCAGGTATAAGCGTGATGGGGGAGGTGCAAATAAAGCTAAATGATAAACCCAACAAAAGTCCAATATGGCCAACACTGAACCCAAAAATGCCCTATGGTTCATAATGTAACCCCCCAAAAGTCCATTGTTTTCCTTGGCAAAAACATGCTACCACCCAAAAAAATGTTGCACCACCAAAACATCCAATAAGAATAAAATTAAACCCCAAAAATGTCCTATGGTACATATCGTAACCCCCAAAAGTCCATTATTTCCTTAGCAAAAACCTTATCCCAAACGATTTGGACCCCCAAAACAGTCCATATACCCCCAAAAAGGGTTTCGCATGTCCCATTCACTCTAACTTATACCCAAGTACCCCACTGGGAAAACCAAACCAAACACAAGGTTGTAGGGTGAATCATCAGGTAATCCACTCTTAAGCTACTTCTCTGTTTTTGTGTGTTTGTTTTCTGTTACCTCCACATCCTCTGCTACGGCACCGTCTCCAAGTGCAGCCTGAACCTCAGCTCTGAATGCTTCGTCAACTTCATTATTCTCTTCCTCTTCACTTTCATCATCATCATCACTTTCATCATCATCATTATCTTGATCTGATTTAGTCCCATTGGTCTTATCTTGTTCAAGCTCTTCGTTATCCATTTCTTCGTCATCTGAGAGGAAAAGGGCATGGTTGAATTAGAAGAGCTCTCTCTGTCTGTATTTTATAGTCACATGAACTTAAATATCTGGTTTGTAAACCTTGCTTGTAGAATGTCAGATGCATTAGTAAGGTGTTGGTTAGGTCTGCAATGTGGTGTCAACAAAGTTAGTGATTAGGCCCATTTTCACAGTAGCACCTCCTGTGCTGGCTTATGCTTGCACCGCAGTGAAAACCAGGCCTAATGAACCATGAGGTGTCAGTAAGGTGTCATCCACCTCTGCATTAAGGTGTCAGTAAGGTGTCATCCACCTCTGCATTAAGGTGTCAGTAAGGTGTCATCCACCTCTGCATTAAGGTGTCAGTAAGGTGTCATCCACCTCTGCATTAAGGTGTCAGTAAGGTGTCATCCACCTCTACATTAAGGTGTCAGTAAGGTGTCATCCACCTCTACATTAAGGTGTCAGTAAGGTGTAATCCACCTCTGCAATTAAGGTGTCAGTTTAAATATTCAGTTTTTTATACCTGATCCATCTTCAACCTCTAGCATTTCATCTCCACCTTCGCCCAGGCTCCTTGCATCCACTGCCTGGTAACAAAGTTTTAAAGTATTATACACATGCTATTATCAATAATGTGAACTGCTGCTAATTCCCAGTAACTCCAAAACAGCCTGATGTGAACACAAGCTACGATACTGCAATAATAAATTGGTTCTTTCTATTGGTGCGTTCTAATAATATACCTGTATTATGATACGCAAAGCATCCTGTGTAAGGTGTGGTGCAATGGCAGTAAACACTTCATCGACTACGTGACGTAACAAGTTCGATGGTCGTGTGAGCAGACTAAGAAGAATTTCAGTGAGAACTTCAACCCAGTGGGGCTCATCTGCGAGTAAAAACAAACAAAATACTTAAAATACTTGTAAGCTATATGTAAATATATTGGTATTTATATATCACAACAGAAACCACTCCATGGTTTGTGTCTTTGGAATTTGCAATTTTGATTTGAATTTTTTTGGGGGGGGGGGATGGAAGGGGGATTTTTTTGGGGGGGGGGGGGGAGGGGAGGGAGGGAATTTTGCCTGTAGGGTAGTGAGATTCTGGTATATTTGTTTAAATTAATCTTTAATACTGCTAGCGATTTCACTCAAAATGACAACAGGGTTTTGGGATTTTGTTTTTTAATACCTAGTATGATTATTTTTGGGAGGGTCTCTTTTTGGGCCATGGGTAATTTGGGGGTTACTAAATAAGGCTTCAGGGGAGTACCACTGGAAAACCACTAACCACTCTTGCAACTGGGCCCTTGTTTATAACTGTGTGTTTGAACAACAACAACAATAACAATAATAATAATAATAATAATAATAATAATAATAATAATAATAATAATAATAATAATAATAAAAATAATAACAATAACAATAACAACAATAACAATAACAATAATAATAATTTTGATTTATAATAATACATCCAAAATACAACACTGGCTTCCAAGAAGAAATACCTGTGTCAATGTCCTCATCTTTTTCTTGTCTGTTTTTGTAGCAAGATTTGACCTCCTAAGCGCAATCAACAACTCTCATTTCAACACGTACTGGGTTAATACTTACACATACTGTTGGGCTCTGTGCCAAGTGAAAACAGACCGGTCTGTGGCAAGTTGTGATTGGGTGAATTAGCTACAAGTTTTTAGAGGTGTTTGCCCTCGATGAAAGACTAGTGGAAATATCACTTGAATGGATTCAACGTATACAGTTTTTAAATTGTAAATAATATTGTCTAAATTTAAGAACTGCTATCTCAATGGTTAGAAAACTCGTACCACTGTATTTGCCACAGACTGAAACATTTGGATTATCGCTCAATGTGGCCTTTAATTCCCATGATGCATCTCAGCAATCAACCAGCGAGCTGCAGAATCTAGCGATAATTTAGAATGAAGAAAAACTGGTGTTTACAAACTTACATCAAGGATTTCCGCTGCCTGTTCAGGGTCCATAAATAGCTGTAATGTCATGTGCGACAAGAGTAGCTGAAATGCTTCATCTTCTGCATTGCCATTGCCACATTCGTGCTAAACATATGAGAGAGTAACGGTACATTTACAATAAATATAGGGTATTAAAGGGGGACTCTGACGAAAATCATTCGAAATTTATTTGACCTGAAACTTCACTGAAATATTCTCAAAGAGCCATACAATTACTGGTTAATGTGTTTTCTCAAAATTCCTATGGGAAGTATTACATTTTTATGAATCTTTAGAAGTGTCAGTGATGTCATCTACTCAACCCAAACAATCAATACAGCTTCGCTCCATACATTTCTTTGTGTTTAGTTTCTTGAATTATTTTATTTCTATGAAGCTAAAAGTTTGGGTGAAGGAGTTTTCTTACATTATTTGTGCTTAGGATTGATTGTCTGACCAGCTTTCTTCAATGCAGAGCTGTTATCTGAACAAAACATTGAGATATTTTGATCACAAAATACAAATAAATGTATGGAGCTGAATGTTGGGTTGAGTAGATGACGTCACTGACACCTCTAAAGATTCATAAAAATACTGTACTTCCCTTTGGAATATCGAAAAAAGATTTTAACTAGTGATTATCAGACCCTTGAAGAATTATTCAATGAAGTTTCAGCTCAATTAAATTTCGAACGATTTTCGTCAGAGTCCCCCTTTTTAAAAACAAATGAATGAAACCAACAGACCATGACTAATCTCTCTCCCTCATTCAGTGCAATAATTAATTGACCTGTACTAAATTATTTTGATGGACTGATTGATTGATTGATGGATGGACTGATTGATTGAATGATTGAGTAATGAACTGATTGATTGACTGATTGATTGACTAATTGACTAATTGATTGATTGATGGACTGATTGATTGAATGATTGAGTAATGAACTGATTGATTGATTGATTGATTGAATGATTGATTAATGAACTGATTGAATGATTGGTGGACTGATTGATTGCTTGGTTGATGGACTGATTGATTGATTGATGGACTGATTGATGGATGGATTGATGGACTGATTGATTGATTGATTGATTGACTGATTGATTGATGGACTAATGGACTGATTGACTGATTGATTGATGGACTGATTGAATGATTGATTGATACAATAGCAATGATTCATCACCTTTTTATGAATTTTTGTTACAATTTTTAAAGCGCTGTCAAATGATTTCTTGGTCTGAAATGAAAAAAAAAGACTTATATTAAATAAATACAGTAAGAGTGGGAGAAACAATACAGGAAGTTTCATCATGAATCATTGTAAGATTCATTATTCCCCATGTTTACCTTGTCTGACCAAGATGGTGTGGATGTTTTGTGGTCATCAGAATCTAGAAGTTCCTACACAAATATTAAGTGTAAAACAAAGAGAAATAAATGGCTGACTGAGTGATTAACTGAATGAATGAATGGATGAAATGATGGATAGATGGATGAATGAATAACAGAATGGATGAATGCATGGCTAACTGACTAGTTAATTAACTGAATGACTGACTGAATAACTGACTGACTGACTGAATGAATGATTGGATGAATGAATTGATGAAAGGATGGATAGATGGATGGATTAATGAATGAATGACTGAATGACTGACTGAATGGATGGATGGATGGATGAAGTACATGTATGAGTTCATCAGTTTTGGTAGTGACACACGTCATTCTTTGTACATACTTTGGTATGTTTTAAAATGGTAAACATCCAATTCTGCTCGTCATCGCTTTTGCTGGACTTTCTGGTTTTCAACCCTGCAAAGCACAAAATGAGAAATGCAAACATGTGTACATGTTACAAATTCACACTTATCTTGATTCTTTGTTAAAACACAGCATACCTTCTTGTCCACTGTGCGACACTGTACCAAGCTCTTTTATGAAACTCAACAGTCGCTGTTCACTGACTTCTTTGACTTGTTTTGATAAAGGAAACTGCAGAAATAGATGAGAATAAAGTCTGGTTTTCACTATAGAGATGCACGCATAAACTCAAGAACAAGAAGCCTTATTTCATTGTGAAAAACTGTCAGACCAGATGCAAGCAGAAGCAGAAGGATCAAATTTGTTCTCACACTGGCATCCTCTTTGTGCTTGTGCGTGCATTGTTAATGAATATCAAGCTTGATGGTGATTATAGAGTTGTGTGTGCATGAATGCGGTTAGGTAGGAAACAAATGCAGTACTTAGGTAAATATCGCAGTACATGTACGTGAACAAGGTAGTGATTTACATGTAGCATTGATTTGTGTGTTAAATTCAATAGTAGTTTGTACAAGATGGTGAATATTAAATGCTTATTGACTATAAGTACAAAATAATGTAAGCTGGTAAGTGAAATACAATTTTAAAACCTGAAGAAACACTAGGGCGCTTTACATTTGGCCAGACTGACCAGTGTATCTGCTGATTTTAATAATAGACTCAAGCAGCCACCATCTTGAACACTTTTCAATGTTCAAGTCTATCCAAACTGAACTGGTGAGTTGTGTTATTAAATCAACAGACAGACCAACCAAGCCGCCTAGTCAAAGGAAAAGCATCCTAACATAAAATAGCAAGACAGTGATATATCTACATGCACTAACCAAAAGCTTGTCTTTCTCTTGAACCTTCTCAAAATACGTGGTTTCGATAAGAAAGAACAACAACTTCTTCATCCATTCGCCAGACTGACATAAATTTTTATTCTTGCCCAGGGAAAGGATCTAGAAAAATCAAACCAAAAATTCGTCGTCTGGAAATTTTCAATCATTCTGTAGCAAATATTGGAAGACTGTGTCGGAGTGTTACAACCATTGAGATAGCAGTTCTTAATTGTTGACAATATTATCTCCAATTTAATAACTGTATAGCCTATAAGATCCAATGTGCTGGAGAAAGAACGTTGAATCCATTCATTCCAAGTGATATTTCCACTAGTCTTTCATCGAGGGCAAACACCTCAAAAAACCTGTAACTAATTCAGCCAATCAAAACACTCGAACCCAGTCTTCCAACATTTGCCACAGGCTGGTGTTAAGTGTGCTATAAATTGGCAAACCAGATGACATGACTTTTATGTGTCTTGAAGTGTTAATAGTTATTGTTTACCTGGTTTAGAATAGACAACCTGATGAAGTCAACTTCTCTTTCTGACGGTCTGTAAAACAGTTGAAGGGGTTAATACAAGAACACAAGTGACTTCTGATCAAAGTCTAAATTCTCCTCCAAGCTGTGTAAATTCTAAAGGAGAATTTAGATTTTGATCACAAGTGACTGTCAATGTTCTTGTACAGATCCCTTTGGTTATACATGTAGAAAAATGATAATTATGCTAACCAACAAATTAACACCGACAAGTTATCGACAGAGCTAAAACAGGGCCAAAGCAATGTTATTTCTAAGGAGGACATGTACAGTTCAAATACACAAGGTAAAGTTTAATGTACCCCAAGGGGACTATCCCCTTACATATACGTGCAACATGTCCATGCGACATTCCCATGACCTCAATGTTACCTTTCATCCTCTGTACTGTTGGTATACCCTGCCTTAAAACAATCAATCAGCCAGACAACAACCCTCTCCAGGCCTGATCCCTGCAACTGAGAGAACGACAAATGAAGGAAAGAACGGTGTAAGTGACTAATAATAATGTTAAAGAATTAGAAAGAAAACAATTGTGCCTTGGCAGGACTCGAACCCACGGCTTCAGGATGCTAGTCTGATGTGTTACCACTACACCACAAGGTACAACTATGCTGTAAATGCAGCCATAATGAAGTATATGTGATAACTAACCGTAGGGTCCCACGCTATTTCTCTTTCAGGGAAAGTTGAACACCGTAAATTATCGCAGTAACAAATGTATGTGAATGTGATAACCGTAGGGTCAGAGAAAGTTGAACACCGTAAATAATCGCAGTAACAATAATACTAGTCGTTTCTAAACAATAATATTAACCAATTTACTGTCATCAGTCAATTCTGTTCACAGAGATCACTTGCTCTGTTATTGCTTGTGTGGACCTCTTCCATACCATATGCAGATACTGTCTGCACAAAAAGAAATTCAATTTAACTTGGTACATGTATATAATATACCTTTCCAAGCAGTGATTCTACTGTCTTTGTTTTTGTTAATTTGTCAAACTGGATGTTTCCTTGTCTAAAAAAAATAAGATCATCATATCAATGTAATGATTTGTAATAATAATCATAATGATCTTCATCTAAGAAAATTTTTCAATAATTTGCGTCGTAGGGTGTACGGTAGTGATGACCGCCCACCATCGTATATCCTGCCACACATGTAATTAAGAGCTAAAAACAGTTTCTAAATAGTTAGGTTGTCATACTACTGTACGTACTTTCCAAGGAGATGCTGAATTACAGAAGCTGTGACGTTAGGGTCTTCATTTTGACTCAATCCATTAGACATAGATGAAGCCTGCAGAAAAAGGAAAAGTTCATTGATCCCATCAGTGGAAAAGGATCATCTAGTGTGCAATAGAGTCATTTCGTTTGAGTGGGAAACCTACGGCACAGAGTTATGGTCAAGATACGGAATCAAAGACATTTTATTCCACCAATCGCAGCATGCAAAATCATTGCTCAACCATTCTCGTCAGAATCAGGAATGCTTGGACATGGCATGGTCTCCGCACCACACAAACTGTACCATAACTACTTCCCACTCATACGAAAATGACTCTATTGTTAGTGTGTACCCTATAACCCCTCCCTCCATTAGAAGTGTGGTTTGGCTAAGACACTACGGTAACCACTACACAACCAAGCCAAACTGTATGTGATAGGGACTAGTGGTTAAACTAGTAGAGACTGATGGTGGCTAGCAGTTAAAGTGCCCCTAATAAATAATACAATATTTTGTGAATCAGTTCTTCCTGATGTGATAATATGATGGTTTAATATTTCTAAATTTGAGCCTTGCGTTTCAGAGTTATAGAGGTTTGAAATCAATATGCAAATTTGATGACGTCTACTAAGGAATTTGCCATAACTTATTTAGACTTTTTCAAGAAGAACTTATTTTTTGAAATGGGCAAAAAAGTTATAAAATCATTTATAAAGACTGTGGAAATATTCTGTAAGTTTTCAAATGTCAATAATCAGCACAAGGGCGTTTTTGTATAATAAATGATTCCTGGGTAGACGTCATCAAATTTGTATATTGATATTTAAATCCTCTATAACTCATAAACGCAAGGTTCAAATTTAGAAATATTAAACCATCATATTATACACATCAGGAAGAACTGATTCACAAAATATTGTATTATTTATTAGGGGCACTTTAACTACGGTAATAGAGACTGATAGGGACTGTCGTTGCAATAACAACCAATCGCTTCGCTTTGTCAATCTGTACATTGTTATTTATACATCGTTATAACACCTACCTATTCAAAACATCATCCATGCCAATAACACATTACAACAGTACTTACCAAATATTTGGCAGCATTGTGGAGATAATTTTGACTTGAAGAAAGATTATTGAGGAAGGATTTTACAATGGTTTTACTGAACACAATTGGAACCTAGAAGAAGATATAAGCAAACTATCATGGGCTAGCTGGTATTATAAACTGCAAAATAACATCCAACAATCTTTTTTTGCAAATTGTTAGAGCAGAAACCTTTTAAGAGACTAACCACTAACATGTGGTTCAGAGACTGCGGAATGAGTTTCATATTTTGGGGGGGGGGGGGGGGGGGGGGGAGGTTTGCTAAACCTCTGAAAATGGCTGATTTTTTTAAATAGAAAATGTATGGGAAACCAGCCATTATGGAGGGGTCTACAGTCCCTGGAGCCCATCCTGACCTCTCCATGGTCCCTGGGTTACCCAGAGTTATCAAAATAAGCTGTAAAGTGGCACACCTCAATGAAGGTTACTGTGCACCCTGCCTATCATTCAGCAACTAGCTGAGCTATATACATTGTACATTGAAGCTAGAGCCTGCTACTCAAAAACCCTGCGACGAACCTGTTATAGTGACACATGTGCACTGTGTGCTGTAACTTCACTATTTTCTCCTTACCTGGTTTTCTTTCAGTTTGGGTAAAATCATTGCAATCAATGAAAAACCAAGATATTTTTTCCCATGACTAGACATAAATAATCCATCTAAATTGGTAAAAAATATCAAATAACGTTAATATCACAAATTAAAATATAACGGCCAGGGTCCGGTTGTTCGAAAGGCGATTAGTGCTAATCCAGGATTAAATCTTAAGAAAACTATTGACGCTAATCCAGGATTAAATCTTAAGAAAACTATTGACGCTAATCCAGGATTAGCACTAATCACCTTTCGAACAACCGGCCCCAGGACAACAACATTTTCAATTTGTTGAATCATTTGATAGACTAAAAAATTCTGAACCTCAGGCAAGTTGAATTACACTTTATTGGTCTAACCAAAAAAACACATGCAAACACCCTCACATTTGCCACCATTTTGCCTTGATGGCTTCTTGTGTAAATTACAGGGAATTACGTCACGTTATCTGAGCTCTTTTCATGCAACGCAGCCAATATAAGATTTTAGAGTTTTTGTTTCTTTACACACCATTTTATTTTATTTACATCTTACATTTTATTTACACACTATAATAAGACCATCAACGTCGTCAAGACTTACTGTCAATAACTATAGTCCAGAATTCTTTAAAATTTACAGCTTTTTCTTGTTCATATATTTGTAGAAATAACTCATTCCATACACAGTGCACATTGGGATGGACATTTGTAGTTTCCTGGAGGTAGACAAAGTACATACAAATAAAATTGAAGAGACAAGAAGCATCAGAAACATTTTAATCACTAATCAACCAGTTGATGAACCTGTCATATCTTTATAATCTGTTGCAATATTACCAATGATAAGGAGGGTGACACTGAAGATACAAATGTAGTGATGATGATGATGATGATGATGATTGCAGTGGTAGACATAATTAATTTTGGTAGTTAAAAAATAATAATAGTAGTGGTAGTAGTGGTGATACATTGACATGTATTGATGATAGTAATGATGATATTGATGATGGTGATGATGATGATGATGATGATGGTGGTAATGGCAGTGGTAGCCATGACATTGCAGTATGAAAAACAAATATAGTCATGGTGATGAAGATGACGATGGTGATGAAGATGATGACGATGATGATGATGATGGTGATGATGATGAAGATGATGATGATGGCAGTGGTAGACATTGATTTGGTCGTGTGAAAAATAAATGTTTGTAGTGATGATGCTATATCTGTGCCACACTGATGATAATGAAACCTACACATAAATAACACTGTAGACAGTAAGAGCTACATGTATCAATTACCTGTAAATAACACTGTAGACAGTAAGAGCTACATGTATCAATTACCTGTAAATAAAACTGTAGACAGTAAGAGTTATCAATTACCTGTAATATATTAGGCATCTTAGAATAGTTCTGGGCATCAACTATACTGGAACTATTCCAGGCTTTCTTGAACTTTTTCTTATCAAACTGTTTCTGCAACAATAAATGTCCCATAATATGAAATAAAGATACAACCAAATCAATAATGGTGGGATCCCTGTGTATGTGATACCACAGGTAGCCCAAACCAAAACAACAAATGTCCCAATATAATGAAACAAAGATACACCCAAAATCAATAATGGTCCAAATCAAAAGATACAATGGGGGGATCCCTGTATATGTGATACCACAGGTAGCCCAAACCAAAACAACAAATGTCCCAAAATATAATGAAACAAAGATACAACCAAATCAATAATGGTGGGATCTCTGTATATGTGATACCACAGGTAGCCCAAACCAAAACAACAAATGTCCCATAATATAATGAAACAAAGATACAACCAAATCAATAATGGTGGGATCTCTGTGTATGTGATACCACAGGTAGCCCAAACCAAAACAACAAATGTCCCATAATATAATGAAACAAAGATACAACCAAATCAATAATGGTGGGATCTCTGTGTATGTGATACCACAGGTAGCCCAAACCAAAACAACAACAAATGTCCCATAATATAATGAAACAAAGATACAACCAAATCAATAATGGTGGGATCTCTGTGTATGTGATACCACAGGTAGCCCAAACCAAAACAACAAATGTCCCATAATATAATGAAACAAAGATACAACCAAATCAATAATGGTGGGATCCCTGTGTATGTGATACCACAGGTAGCCCAAACCAAAACAACAAATGTCCCATAATATAATGAAACAAAGATACAACCAAATCAATAATGGTGGGATCCCTGTGTATGTGATACCACAGGTAGCCCAAATCAAAACAACAAATGTCCCATAATATAATGAAACAAAGATACAACCAAATCAATAATGGTGGGATCCCTTTGTGTGTGATACCACAGGTAGCCCAAACCAATACATGGCACTTACCCCAAATTTTCTTTGTGTGCATAAAGCAATGAGTAAAGAGTCAGGAGTAGCATTTGACCAACCACCATATATAAAATCATTTACTGATGGAAGGACATATTCCTCAAAGACATCGAAAGAAATCTGGGAATAAAAAACAAGAATATATATTGTTTTATTTTCATTTAATCATTCATTTATCCTTCCTTTCTTTTTCTCCATTCCTTTTATATCCTCACTTTTTAACTGATTTCCTCTTTTTGTCTTCATTTTTCTTGCCATTTCTAGTTTCTTTCCTTTTCATTTGTCCCATATTTTCATTCATTTGTTTTATCCCTTTATAGACCTTTTTAGCTTGGGCATAATGCTTTCCCATTTCAGACTATACATGTATGTGTCATTCCCTTGAGTATTCTTTCTTTCTTCATCGATAACGCTTGAGAAGAGACATAAATATGGATGTCAAACAAAGAATCTAATACTCAGGGCAGTGACACAAGGTCTGACATGGGAAAACATTACGCTCAACTTGAAAGTGTCTATTCATTTTTTGTTTATTCCTTTCTTTTCTTCCTACCTTCCCTTCCCTTTCTTCCCTTTTTTCCTTTCCTCCCATTCCCCAGTTTCCAAGCAATTTATAAATTATCTTTACCGTAGATATGATATCCACTATTGACTTCATGCAGATTTCCTTGAGATAACTCTTCTTCTCGCTTAATTGTTTCAACATTATAACTACTTTGGCCAGCCATGTACATTCACTAGCCTAAATACCAAACAAATACAATTATTATCAAGATCAGATACCACCAAAATACTCTTGTTTTCCAAAAATAGTCAGCCACTACATGCAACAGCTTGTCACCTCTCCATCACGAATGGTATATCTTTCAGTGCGACAAACAGAAGCAGGGCTGTGTAACAGCGCAGATGAGAAGGAAATGAGAGAGCTCTAGTTCCTGTGCTGCCGGATGCCATCAGTCTCTGCTGTCCAACATATTACCAAACATTCAAGGTGGAAGAAGCCTAACAAGCCACTTGCACTCACATATTTCAAGATGTAGCTCCTGGCGTATGGCCTACAACTAGGGCTCCCTGCAAGAACAACGTCAAGTGATCTCTGATCAAATCCTAAATTCTCCTCGAGATTCTATGAATTTCAAAGGAGAATTTGGATTTGGATCACAAGTCACTTACTCCGTTCTTGCAGGGAGTCCTTCAAGTGGTTGTCATCGTCTCTGATCAACAAACATGTACATGCCATACCTTTGTGTTTTCACTCAAGTCATACGACTTTACAACAGACATTAGACCAAAAATATGACCAATGTAGGCATCTCTTTCCTCCTGTAAGACACAGTGAAAGAAACCAAATTAGAATGTTCCATGCTATTTGAACTACATTGTCTGGGCAACCATTCTTTCATTCTTGGAACAGTGAAATTTCACTATCGTAAACTATGTGCTTTGTTGAAGTAAATGTACCTGGCTTTTAGCATTTCCCGTTACTTGTAGGCTCTTTTCGAGCAATTCCATCACTTGTTCAGTGTGTACACATTCAAACTGATGAAGAATCTCAGCCAACGCTGCAGCAAAACCCTGTCTGGCTCCTTTTCTTGAAGATGCCAAGCCCTTTGACAAGCGTTTGAGACTGTAATCCAGGTCTGCACACAAGGTGTCTTCATTGTCACTCTAAACAAATTATTACAGCAAGACATTTACTATACTGTCAGGAGAGGGGAGGGGGGGGGGGGGGGGGGGGGGGGGAATTTTTAGTGTCCTGTTCCCAGACACTAAGTTGAAAGGCTCGATAACTTCATGCTACATTGAAATACAGTGTAAACTAAGTAACGCTGGAGAATATCTTTAGTTCCCCACCCCAAACCCATATCCCATCCTCCTGCAAATCAGGCCTTTGTATTCTCCATTTACTGTGTGACACTCAAGAATACGAACACCTTTAATGTATGTGTGTACTTCTGTCTGGTTATACGATAAAACAATAGAATGTCCAGCAATGTTGAAGGCTGATTGGCTAAAAATGATCACAGAAGTGCATCTCAATATTATTCTTGGAGTGCATGTTACTTCATTGCGGCCATGTTGGTTCCTGACCAAAAAAGCATTCCTTTAATATTAGATTCTCTTGTTGGTTCATCCAACATGGCGGCTGCATCTTTGTTATTTAAAATTTCTCAAGGGATTTTGAGTCATGTGCAAGTTGCACCCCAAGTCAAGAATAGGTGGTCAAACTTGAGCCTCGCACTGTAAATTTCAATTCTAAATAGGTTTCTTGGACTAGCACAGGTCTCCTTGAGATAGAACTACTCTTCATAACATGTCATATCAAATCTAATTCTAATGCCTTTTTCATTCAAAAAAAATCCTAAAGAAAAACTGCTCACAAGAAATACACAGGGTTACCGCGTCCAGCATGGCAACAACGTAAACACAGCTTCGATTTTTAACCCGATCAACAACTTTGAGACCTTTGTAGCTATTCAGTTCGCTGCAGAAATATATAAAGAACGTCTTAAACAAGTTAACAGTATTTCTACCTCCTTTACATGCTGGTTCTGTGCTTCAATCAAAGAGTTCACAAGTCCACAAGCTGCCTTCACTCTCACATCTTCATTTGTCGACGCAAGGTCCCAGTAGTGAGAAAGAACGCTCTCTGAAGCCATTACAACACTATTATTCCAACTACACCTTCCAATGTAGTCGTACAGCACTAAAAAGCGAGAAACTCAACCATTTTGTGTGAATTTCGAAAAATTGTACAAAAACACGTGCAAAGAAAAACATGAGCCCGTACAACAGCTGGTCTGTGTTTGTCATAAAAATAGAAGCGTGTGCATCGATTCATTTAGAAACCCCAGTACGAAATAACGCGGGCGTATATAGTTCGAAAGATTTTGCATGTGGTTGAACTGTGATTGAGGAAAATCTTGTTTTAAATTAATTAAAATGATTTCTTCATCAGTACTACGAAGTGCAGCTAGGACAACCCTGCCACAGGTAAGCTCTTTAGATTTCTTTGATTTTTACGTACAAAAGTTGTAGCTGGAAGTGGAAATATGAAATTTTGTCTTTCCATTTCTTACTGCTTCCGTCTGACATTTTCATGATTTTGTTTCCCAAAATAGATCAAGGGATGCAATTCTCAGGTGATGGTATCCCGATGCATGGCCAGCTATAACTATGGAGGGTACAGAAGAAAGAAAGCCCTACCTCACAATACAGTAAGTGCATGAGATTGGATGAAGTCAGGTTGATGTATGAGATGATGATAATGTCTGATGATGATGATGATAATTACTGGGAGATGAAGTTTAGAATGATGATGATGATGATGCGAATCATACAGTGATGATTGACAGTGAGGATGATGATGTCTTATGGTGACAATAATACTAGAGATTCAAGTATAGAATTATGATGATAATGATCGATGCAAATCATACATTGACGATGGGGCTGGGCAGTGAGGATGATGATGATGATTTCTAATGATGACAATAATATTGGAGATGTTTAGAATTATGATGATGATACAGTGATCGATGATAGATAGTGAGGATGATGATGATGATTTCTAATGATGACAATAATATTGGAGATGTTTAGAATTATGATGATGATACAGTGATCGATGATGGATAGTGAGAATGATGATGATGATGTCTGATGATGACAAAATACTTGAGATGTTTAGAATTATGATGATGATACAGTGATCGATGATGGACAGTGAGAATGATGATGATGATGTCTGATGATGACAATAATACTTGAGATGTTTTGAATTATTATGATTGACAGTGATGATTGACAGTGATGATTGACAGTGATGATGATGATGATTGCTGCTGCTGATGATGATGATGATGACATTATTTTTCCTGTGCAGATCATCAAATTTGTTCCACAACAAGAGGCCTGGATTATTGAAAGATTTGGAAAATTTCACAGAACCCTAAATCCTGTTAGTATGACCTCTTTTTGTTGCTTTTCCAGTACAGCTTCTCACATCTTAAATTCTGCTATATATTGTTGTAGGGTTTAGCTATCCTGATTCCCGTTATTGACGAAATCAAATACGTCCAGAGTTTCAAAGAAGCAACAATTGAAATTCCCTCACAGTCAGCGATCACTTTAGGTAAGAGTGCTAGTTTTAGGTCTGTGAAGGTGAGGGGGAGTGGGAGTGGGAGTGGGGTGAAATCCCAGTGATGAGGGGTGAAATCCCAGTGATGACATTCTATGGCTGTCACTGTCTTAATCATTTTTAACAAATAATCTCAATCTACAATTTGTAGTTGCCCTGTAATGTGTCAGACAACATGAAAAGTGTCAGAAAGTCTGACCTTGCTGCACATACCTTATACCATTCCGTACTCTCCACTCCTGGGTTTCAGTTTTGTATGATGTAAAGCCTACAGATGATACTGTGGTTTGGGCATCAATAAGGTGGGCTCTCCTCCCTGGCCAGGGGGATGGACGGGGGGGAGTTTCGTCCCTGGCCAGGGGGATGGACGGGGGGGAGTCTCCTCCCTGGTCATGGGGGGGGGGGTCTCCTTCCTGGCCATGGCGGGGGGAGGGGGGGAGGTTGCCCAGCTCATGTGTATCACAAGGAAGGACTCAACATTACTATTACTTGGGGCATGATCAAGTGGTTTATTTTTTATTCTTTATTGTTTCAGACAATGTGACTTTGCATCTTGATGGTGTGTTGTATTTAAGAGTTGTTGATCCATATAAGGTAAGCAACAGAGTCCTGTTCATATGAGTGGGAAGTAGTTACAGGACAGTTCTTACCATCCATTGACCATACCATGTCCAAGCATTTTGATTGGTTAATGAGACATGATTTTGCATTGCATTGCATTCACTGTTGCACTGTTTTTCTGTACCTTAACTTCCTTTGACTTTACTTCCTCTCACACAAACACCCAGACCACAGGCAACCCAATAGTGAAAAAATTCATAGCAAATTTAAAATGCAATCCTTAGTCCATCACTTCTCTTTTTGCCCTTGTTATACAGGCTTCATATGGTGTTGAAGACCCTGAGTTTGCTGTTATGCAATTGGCTCAGACAACAATGAGGTCTGAATTAGGTAATATATTGGTGTTTAATATAAGTATTTCACCTATGACTGACTGACTGACTGACTGATTGATTGACTGATTGACTGATTGATTGATTGACTGACTGATTGATTGAACTGACTGACTGACATTTTTACGGACTGATTGACTGACTGATTGATTGATTGATTGATTGATTGACTGACTGACTGATTGATTGACTGACTGACTGACTGACTGATTGATTGACTGACTGATTGATTGACTGACTGACTGATTGATTGACTGACTGACTGACTGATTGATGGACTGATTGACTGACTGATTGATTGACTGACTGATTGATTGACTGACTGACTGACTGATTGACGGACTGATTGACTGACTGACTGACTGATTGATTGACTGACTGATTGATTGACTGACTGACTGACTGATTGATTGACTGACTGACTGATTGACTGACTAATTGACTGACTGACTGACTGACTGACTGACTTACTTACTGACTGACTGACTGACTTACTGACTGATTGACTGACTGATTGACTGACTGATTGACTGCCTGCCTGCCTGTCTGTCTCTCTGTCTGTTTATCTGTCCATCCCACTGATGTAAATGTTTTCTTGCTTAATTCAGGTAAAATTAGTCTTGATCATATGTTCCAAGAGAGGGAAATCTTGAACCATAATATTGTTGGTATGTGGAGAACTACTTCTATCGATATTCCTTTTTTATTCTTGTTTACTTTACCCTTAATTAGTTTTCATGTGTTTCATCTCTTTATATTTTTCATTTCAGAGGCCATCAACTCTGCAGCGGAAGTATGGGGAATCAAATGTCTGAGATATGAAATCCGTAAGAAATCTTGTTGAAATTTCAACTAACCGACTAATACTTTATAAGCTAACAATTGTTGTTAATCCTAGGTGATATCCAACTGCCAAAGACTGTTGTTGAAGCGATGCAAATGCAGGTCTGTTGTAAACTAGCAGCAACATTGAGATGAGTTCTTTTCATTTCCCATCCATCCATCCATCTATTCATCCATCTATCCATCCATCCATCCATCCATCCATCCATCCATCCATCCATCCATCCCTCCATCCATCCCTCCCTCCATCCATCCATCCCTCCATCCATCCATCCATCCATCACTCCATCCATCCATCCATCACTCCATCCATCCATCCATCCATCCCCATCCATCCCCATCCATCCCATCCATCCATCCTCTCCATCCATCCCTCCATCCATCTCCATCCATCCATCCATCCATCCCATCCCTCCATCCCTCCATCCATCCATCCATCCATCCATCCATCCCATCACTCCATCCATCCATCCTCCATCCATCCATCCCATCCTCCATCCATCCATCACTCCATCCATCCATCCATCACTCCATCCCTCCATCCCTTCATCCCTCCATCCATCCATCCATTTCTCCATCCCTCCATCCCTCCATCCATCCATCCATCCCTCCCTCCATCCATCCATCCATCCATCCATCCATCCATCCATCCCTCCCCTCCATCCATCCCTCCATCCATCCATCCATCCATCCATCCATCCATCCATCCATCCATCCATCCATCCATCCATCCCCCTCATCCCTCCATCCATCCATCCATCCATCCATCCATCCATCCATCCATCCATCCCCCCCTCCATCTCACTCCATCCATCCATCCATCCATCCATCCATCCCCTCCATCCATCCATCCATCCATCCATCCATCCATCCATCCATCCCCCTCCATCCATCATCATCCATCCATCCCCTCCATCCATCTCTCCATTTCATTTATTAATTAATTGAATTCAGGTTGAAGCTGAAAGAAAGAAACGTGCCAACATTTTACAATCTGAGGGTCAGTTCTTGTCTTTTCTAAATTAGACTGCAAAGCAGCCCCCTTTACCACTTATGCATCTCCCCTTCTCACCTCATTCCTCTCACATATTTTTGTCTCACCTCATTCTCTCATGACTCGATCGACTTCAGCTCTTCTCAGTAGTAGGGGCTGTTTTGCAGTCTAGTTCTAAATTTGATCTGTTGTATTTGCTATTTATTTGCTCTTATGAGAAACATTGTTGGGTTGCCTGTGTTACCAAATTCCACAGGCAGCCCAATTCTTACACTGTACATGTTACGTTTATAGGTGAGCGGGAATCAGCCATCAATGTTGCAGAAGGAAGAAAACAGAGTCAAATTTTAGCTTCTGAGGCTTTTAAAATGGAACAAATAAACAAAGCAATGGGTAAGATACCATGGTACCTGTGTATTCTAAAGGAGTTTTACAAAGGCTTAAATTGGGTTAGTTACTGGGCTTAAATTAAAGCCTAAATTGGGTTAGTTACCTGCCTTATGGGCGAATCTTGAAAAAAAAAAAAAAAATTGTGTTTTGCTACGGAAACATGGAAGATGTTTTGAGAGAAAATTGCAAGGATTTGTTTTACTTCTTCATCTTCATTAGGTAAAAAATCCTGACAATTTTCTCTCAAAATACCTTCCATGCGTCAGTACTACAGCTCATGCATCCCCAATAACGATCCCATTTTTGAAATGGGCAATTACCACCATCTCATCCACCTAGGTGAGGCAGAAGCTATCATTGCCAAGGCACAGGCAAGAGCTACTGGAATCACTAAAGTAGCTGGTGCACTTGAAGTTAAGGTAAGGCACCAAGACATGATGGGAAACTGTTGCCATAGTGATATGGTATATGAGAAATGAAGGTGTTCATGCAAGAACACTGTAAGTGACATGTGATCAAAATCCAAATTCTCCTTAAGAATTCACATTGCCACCAGGAGAATTTAGGTTTTGATCAGAGATCACTTAATAGTATGAGGCCTCATGTCTGTGTTATCATGTTTCAGCTTGGTGACAAAGCGGCCAGCCTTAATGTTGCAGAGTTGTATGTGTCTGCATTTGCTAACCTTGCAAAAACCACCAATACAGTGGTGCTGCCAGCTAGTGTTGGAGACGCTTCTTCCATGGTCGCTCAGGTGGGTTTGAAAGAAAGAACGAGAGAAGGAATTCATAGAAATAAGAAAGAACAATAGAAAGAAAGAGAAAAAGAAAGAGAAAAAGAAAGAACAAAGAACAATAGAAAGAAAGAGAAAAAGAAAGAACAAAGAACAATAGAATGAAAGAGAAAAAAGAAAGGAAGAGAAAGGGTAAACAAAGAGAAAAAGGAAAGAAAGGAAAGAAGAAAGGAAGGAATAAAGGAAGGAAAGTAGATAGCAAGAGAACGAAGGTAACTTTAGGTATTTTAATCATTAAAGTTAAATTTAATTGTAGTTACCTTATTTAATTGAATTTTTTTTCTCATTTATAATTCCCAGGCGTTAGCCGTATATGGGCAAATAACCCGCACAGGTACACCCCCTAGAGATGACCCCCCAGTGGAGCCTGGACCAACTACAACTCCATCCCCAAGCGACCAATCACATCTTCCTCAGCGAAATTCAAGTACCTTTAACTCTAAGGACACCCAGTTGAAAGCCCAGATTGATTTGAACGAAATCGCAAAACAGAACAACTTAGTTGGGCTTCCGCACTATACTGCAGCCACTTCACCTACACGTGCAAGAGAATATTAATCTTTAGTTGGGGTTCCTGTGCTTGTGGTTTTCCCAAAGTTCAAGCTTGGTGTCCCATGATCTTTTGGGATCCCTGTGTAAACGCTGGGAGTATTCCGTGAACTGTTACTGCGAATATTTTGCTTGAAAAGCAACAAAAGCTAGTACGTAATTCGTGGATGGCGTTATAAATGACAGTGGACACAGCACTCAAATGGCTTCCATTATTGTCACTAAAAAGGCTTCCCCACGAATCTATCAGAAAATACCAAAGTAGATCTCAAGCAATGTAGTTAGAGTTACACCACTTGAAAAGTTTCATGTTCAGTACTAGATAGTGAATCTCAACTACTGTGGAAAATACTGAACTCAGCATTAGATTAAAGAATGGTTTCATTAGCACTCAAAGGGTTTCATTGGCATTCAAAGGGTTTCCTTCTGTTCCTTGGCACTCAAAGGGTTTCCTTCTGTTCCTTGGCACTCAAATGGTTTCATTGGCACTCGAAGGGATTCCATGGCACTCGAAGGGTTTCCATGACACTCAAAGGGTTCCCATGGCGCTCAAAGGGTTCCCATGACACTCAAAGGGTTTCTTTGGCACTCAATTTTGCGGAGTGATACTTCGACCAATCACAGTGCTTGACAAGTACCATGATCGACTTACGAAGGTTGTGATTGGTTGAAAAGCAATCGCGTGCGTTGTGATTGGTCCAAAGATGAAAGGGAAACCAGTTGAATGTTACAGCCGACTGTTAGAACCCCACTATCTAAATGTATACATCTACATATAGTTTACCGTGCATTGAGTTGTTTTATGACAGACATGTTTTTGTCTTCTAAAAATTCATTGCATTTCTCTAAGCACGTAATTGAATTTGCTTTAAAAAAATCTCATAATTTATCATTTATAGCTTTAAAATGATCTTTTTGTTGACATTAATCGATTTGTTTTTCAAGGAAAAAGAGCACAATCATTATTCCTATGCTCTTGTAGCCTGTCTCATACGAGTTTATAGTTTAAGTATTTACTCGTTGCCCAGAGAAGAGCTCTTATTTTCTTGTGTTGAGTCCCTGTCGTCAAGGAGCTCAGTTTTCTTTGTTCAAAGATATTTAGTCGGTGTTTACTTTGTGACATTTATAGCTCTAATAAATCACGACAACTGAATTCGTTCGTAATATTCAGTCTGTTCATCTGGGCCAATTCCCGTTTAAGCGATTCAGTTCCGTAAAACTTAAACTACACTGACTAAACTGGGATGGTGTCTTCGCTATCGTTGTATTTTCAAACGGGTCGGTGTATCTTGCTCTAACTGTCGGCATGAACAAGTTATCTTATCAATGCAGTAAAAAAATGCAGTTTTTCCTTAATCCCTTTGTTAACAATGTCTAGGGTGGGATCAAGGTTATATTCTTTTGAATATTCAAATGCATTTGTTGACTACAATTGTTGACTTGTCTATCGAAGTCAAAAACCTTGCAAGGGTTTAATTAATTGTTGTCATAGATAGTGACAAACTGAACTGAAGAGATTTTGGAATAGTCTTTACCCGGCTTTGAATTTACGAAAGAGTTCATGGTGTTGGTATTCCCATTTTGATTGAGTGTGTGCTGCTTGGCTGACTGTGAAATCCCGCCCGCCATTATTACATCACACGAGCAAAGGTACGTTTCAAAGTTTAGCTATGTTTTCAAACTTAGCTCCGTTTTCTTTTCCCCGTTGAGATACAGCGATATTCTAGATAGTTTAGTGTTTTCTAATGTCGCCCACGTGATAGCACAGTACAAAAACGCTCCTTCACCAAGCGATTTGAACAACTCAGTGAATTGTCAAAACGTTTCTGCAAGTATTTTAAAATATGCTTTGACGTTTTGTTGTGAGGGAAAGACTTGAACGAAAGTACAGTGAATTCAATGTACTTTTTTTAATACTCATGTATTAAAGCTTCCAGAAATGGTCTTTCAAAGTTCGACTGGACCTTTGAACCTTTTTAGTAAGATACCGAAGAGCCAGTGAAGTGCTTTTATAGCTGGATTCTAAGTATTTTTAAACAAAATATATGTCAGTCAAACTATTGGGCGAGTCGCGCGTTTGAAGTTTTTGTATCTATTCTCAGCCGAACATTTTGATATTTCTCAATCTTATTTGGATTTTTGCATTGATAGATTATTACCATATACGAAGTGATATTGAAAGGGGGTGCCATATATGTGTGAAGCAGCGAGGAATAATCGTATTAACATCAATTAAACTTTCCATCAAACGATCCGACAATTAACAAGTGTTTTAATTTGGGTTATGAACGTTTGCCCGGTCGTTGAGTTATAGTTTATTTGTTCCCCTCGGGGGAGAGCAGGGGAATAGTAGTAATTCACTCTTCTCACGCGTACTGATTTTTAAGATCAGCAAACTGGTTTCTTTCTGGTGCAAACAGCCTACATGATCTGAAAGAGTTTGTCTGAAAGAACATTTCTGGAAAGTTTCGATGGTATAGGATAAAATCTCAAAAAGTTATCGGGGATGACATTTATAGACTTTAGTATGGGATTTTGCCGTCATGCGTTAGAAGCCTCATTTTGATGTTTTTTCAGAATTTAAATCGTTCATAACTTCGCAGAGATTTATAATTTCGTCATGAAACTTCTACATTATACTTATATAACGAATTTATAGAATTTTCAGATCATATAGGCTGTTTGCACCAGAAAGAAACCAGTTTGCTGATCTTAAAAATCAGTACGCGTGAGACTGAGAGTGAATTCCAGGAAATCATGCGTCTTTTTACCACATTTTGTCAATTTCTCGTTTCTGATTGGTCGAGAGCCGTGGGAGATCAACGGCTCGCGTCAAAAAGTCATTCGCTTGGCGAATGCTTATGATCGATTTATTGTAGACTCGCACCGCGTTAAAAACTTTTTTTCTGTGGTAAAAAAAAATACCTGCAGTTTTCAGTGGTATGTCCTCTTTATTTACTACGATTTTCGTCATCTAGCCGTCCAAATATGTTGTAGATATTTAAATATTCCTCCCTCCCTTTTCCTCCCTCCCTTTTCCTCCCTCCCTTTTCCTCCCTCCCTTTTCCTCCCTCCCTTTTCCTCCCTCCCTTTTCCTCCCTCCCTTTTCCTCCCTCCCTTTTCCTCCCTCCCTTTTCCTCCCTCCCTTTTCCTCCCTCCCTTCCCCTCTCATCCTTTTGCGGCAGCCGGGCGGATGTACGCAGCGCAGATTACAAAAATAGCTAACCCTCCTAGAATATACCCTGGAAGAATCGGGGCTGATATATTTCCATGACGTCATCAGCAGTAAATCTCTGTCCGTCGGACTGAAATCTTTAGGTTCAACTGGGTGAACTGAGATATCTATTCTAGTTGGTGTTCACTATTTCGTTTTATCAGCCGATTATACCAGACTACGTGGTTCTTGTCAGGCAAGGTGGTCGTTCACACGTTATCATCTGTCAACGGAGGAAACAGTTGCGTGTTTATTTAGACAAATGGTGAATTGATAAACGACTAGGCAGCCATTAGCCATACGAACACCTAAAAAGATCTGCAGGGAAGGCTAAGGTGGTCTACGACATCCATTCTACCGTCTCTCCTCAGTACTTCTTTCCTTCTCCCCTTCTTCCTTGATTCCTCCCTTCCTTCATTCCTTTCTTTCTTCCTTTCTTTCTTTCTTTCTTTCTCCCTTCCATCCTTTCTTCCTTCTTTTCTTTCTCCCTTTCTTTCATCCTTCCTTTCTTTCTCCCTTCCATCCTTTCTTCCTTCCTTTCTTTCTCCCTTCCATCCTTTCTTCCTTCCTTCATGATTTCGAATTCCAAGTCTAAAGTTCACCTGTCATTTTATCCTTCCTTCAACTCCCCATCACATTAAATGTCAAAGTCCTTACCAATCGTATCCCTTGGTAATCTCCAACTACTGTAATGTATCTACTAATGGTGCAGCTATTATGATAATAGAATTTCAAGAATTTCCAATCAAGCCGGCTGTAACTGAAATATTCACAGTTCATTCGCCCTAATCTAAAATCATACCAACAGCCATCAAGCCGACTATATCAATCAGCAAAGACTGCTCTGATATGCCAACTCGTAGCGAGCAACGATTTGTCCCTTTGGTCATTGATCTATCACGCGCACAGAGTAAGCTCTCTACAAGCGGAACAATTTTTGAATCTTTTTGAACAAAAGGTTCTCGAGTGACCCTGTACTTAAGTACATATTTACAGGTTTAAACTGACAGACTACTATCAGCCTGCTCGTCATCTTTGACGTGTCTAAACAACCAGCACGAAACACGAGGTGTTCGATACTGAATCAGTATAGTGAATGAAGTTTGGTGGATTATACTTAAATACTCGCGCTGTGGATCGAACCAGACGAACGAATGACGAGAAACTAAGGTACAGTACGATTTGATCGTCACTCTAAATTGACCGTAAAGTATTTGTGGCTTGTCGGAGTCATAGCTTGTGCGCAATAGAGAATAAATATCATCCCGATATCGTGTTGGGTCCCATGTAAGCTCATGAAGGATTACAGAGCCGGACGCGGAGATCGACTCTTGTAAATGTGATGGAAAGTTTTGTATTCAAAATATAAGTATTCGCGATCTCTGCTCCACAGACCACCCCCGGGTACTTGACCCATGTTTGGGTATAGGGGTGCCGCTGAGGGTTTGAAACCCTGACCCTGTTTGGGACAAAAAAATCTAAAATACATAGCCTGTCTAGGACAACACCCTCTATTTTATGACCCTGTTTAGGACAAAGGTCAAAATACACACTGTCTACTTTTACACAATTTTAACGCGTTTTATGTTGACTGATGACCTGCTAAAGATCGGCAAGCGTCTCGGATCTCGGATGGCTAAATACCAGATAAAACCATATTTAACGACGACAATCGTGCATTACCATACTCTGTTTAGGACAGACTCACATAAAATTATATACCCTGTTCAGGACAGAGAGGCCAAAAACGATACCCTGTCCAGCAGCACGTCCCCGTATAGCCCATATATGGGAATACCCCCGGCGGAGACCACCGGGCCCGAGAAACTGGAGAAAGCCTTCGGGTTAATCCCCGGGGGGTTAATAAAGTTATGATTATGAAAACGAGCACGGTGACCCCCATTTTTTATTCAATAACTTTCATCACACTGTAGTTCTCTAGTATATAGCAAAGTATTAAAAAAAGTTAGGATTTCAAACATAAAAAAATTTGAATGAAAGCATACTGAGTATCGATTTTTAGACCCTCTCGGTGCTTCGAACATCTGTTTTTTGTTCTATTTTTCGACAACTATGCAAAATTCGAGCATTTTCTTACTATCAGACGGTAGGCTAGAGATATAAAAGCTATAGAAAACACATTATATTTCATTATTAATAGTTTGTCTTTTAAGTTGTGGAAAATTATTTACCCGATCCCGATGTCACGCGAGACTCGGCTGAAATACCTAAAATACCATAATTTCAAAGCAGTGTAGCGCAAAAATGAGCACGGTGACCCCCTCTTTTTATTGCATTTTTTGAAACTCCATACCGTAATGTATCACCATGCCAAGTTATAGAAAATTCTAGGATTTGCTTCTTTTTCAAGGGAATCACCTTAACTTCAGCTATTTTGTACTATGTTTATTTCGCGGGATTTCACCGTAGCACTCTTTCACAGCATATAAGACTCATATAACTAACCAATCACATTCAGTAGCTATATATAATTCAGAGTTACTAAAAGATTAGTAATTCCACTCTTTCTCTGCCTGAATCTTCTTCGTTTTCATTTGAGTCGTCAGTTTGAGCATTCACCGGCCGTTACTGACCGCTACTCATGATCACAAAAATAAATATGTGGTTCGGCCTTCTGCGATAGATCCGGAAATTAGTTTGCATCACTAAGATTCTCTGACAGACAGACGGACAGACAGACGGACGGACGGACGGACGGACGGACGGACGGACGGACGGACGGACGGACGGACGGACGGACGGACGGACGGACGGACGGACGGACGGACGGACGGACGGACGGACGGACGGACGGACGGACGGACGGACGGACGGACGGACGGACGGACGGACGGACGGACGGACGGACGGACGGACGGACGGACGGACGGACGGACGGACGGACGGACGGACGGACGGACGGACGGACGGACGGACGGACGGACGGACGGACGGACGGACGGACGGACGGACGGACGGACGGACGGACCGGCAGACGGGCTGACAGGCTGAGTGACAGACAGACAGACAACAGACAAAGCCCATTTTATAACTCGGGCATTCCTGAGGAAGAAATAGAAATGTTACTTTAATTCTTATACTTGGCCGTTCTACCCACTCTGTTATCAGGGAAAGAAAGAAAGGTTGCATATAAATAAACAAATAAAAGGATTGAAACGCAGTGAAACAAACACACAACGCAACACTAACTAAAAGAGCCAATGAGGGAGAGGAGAGTTTTGCCGGCGTAAAAGCCCGGGGGGACTCCCATGTATTATAAAGTGGTGGGGATGCTCGTCTTACCTTTTAGGGTTTGAAATCCGTGATTTGGTCCCGCTTAGGGGGTCTCAGATTTAAAAGGAACACCAAGACACCAAGTAGGTACCTCTTAGGGGTGAAATATTTTCATGCCACGCCAGCTTGGAAGAGACTCGGGTACTTTTTAGGGGTCATTTTTAACATTTCCGACGAGCACCACTTTTATATGGGATTCGGTCCCCGGGCGTAAAAGACAGGGCAGGTTGCGTGAGGGAGGGGGGAAGGGGGTGGGGGTGTAACGACTAAAAATATAATCATCGTTCCTTTGTTTGTCTTTCAGTAAGTCTTGTCACATGTGATGGATAATTACGCAACAATACAAAGTGATTATTCACTGCAAGAAGACTCCTATCACCGTCGCGGAAGAGTAGAAACGATTACAGAGTCGCTAGCGTTGGGGCTTCTCTTCCTTGTTTCGTTTGTGTCCAACGGCATCATTTGCACAGTCTTGCTTCAATCAAACCGTCGACAAACAGTTTCCGATGTTTTTCTCCTTTCGCTTGTGTTCGCGAATTTCTTCATTTCGGTTCTAGTTCTTCCGTTTGTCATCTCTGCGGCCATTGCTGATGAATGGCCGTTTGGGACAGTCTGGTGTGAAACGTCGGGACTTCTTCTTACTTTCTTTACAAGCGCGTCAAATTTTTCCATCGCTGCTATCGCCATACAACGTTTTTACATCGTAGTAAAACCACTCGCTTTGAAGATCGATCTACGACGAGCAAACTACATTGTGGGATTCCTGTGGTTTTCAGCCCTGTCATGCGCAGTGCCTCCGTTGTTTGGATGGAACTCGTATGTGTATTCGTCTGGTAAAGCGGGGTGTACGCTGTGGTGGGCATCAGGAGGGGCAGCGTTAGTCTTCTCGATGTATTACATTACTACCACGTTTGTTATCCCGTTGTTTATTATTTTATTTGTCTATCGTGCGATTTACATCAAGGCCAAGCAACAGCGCAAACTCGAAACCTACGTTTTCAAAGATATGTCTCAGAATGGCTACGCGCGGCGCGGTACAACCGGTCAGCGGTCTATCGAACATCGAAAGATCACTTGCGATTGTTTACCGAGATGGACTTCATTGAGTAACGATAATCATGATCAACCAGAGCTGTCGTCGTCGTATTATAACGCACCTTCACCGATTATTGACAGACACACGGTTCAGCCGAGACAGGTATCCCGCCACAGCTCAGTAATACAACAACGAACGTTTCAAAGCGTCTCAGCCATTGTCGTCTCGTTCGTTGTCTGCTTGTCTCCATATTTGGCGTTCAATATCTGGATCTCGTTCCACCAACCGGTCCTCCCTATGACGTCATTGATTTCGTCACTACATGGCTTTATCTGAGCATGACAGCTGTCAATCCAATGACGTATGGCTATTCTAATAGGCAGATAAGACGCGCGGTTAAAAGGCTGCCATTGGTTAGGCGCCTTTTTAGGCAGGGCCGTGACAGAACGTATCAAATGGACCTTACTACTGTATTGAAAGCTCCCCGGCTCAAACGTCATGGAACGTCTAGTCAGAGTAATCAAGCTTTGGAAATTGAGCGTTCGTAATCCAACGCAGTCGCGCGCTCGATATATGTTCAAAATATAAGTGAAAATTCCACCAATTTTACGGACAATTTATTTCATCTCTTCACTGGAAAAACGCACGTTTTTCAAACCTTCACTGGTGATTACCAAGCACATTTCCCATGCTGCCTTTCGGTCTTGGCTTGAGTGTTTTTTCCAACCACATACTTTGAAGAAATAGAAAACAAGGCAGCGTGCTCTATCGAGTTATAGAAGCACGCGGGAATTGGAAGAAGACGAGAGAAGTGCTAGCTCGCACTTCTCGAGTCTTCTTTCAATTCCCAAGTGCTTCTATGACTCGATAGAGCACAGCTGCCGAGTTTTCTAATTCTTTTATAAAATTAATACAAGTATGATTTTAAAGCAAGTTTTCAATTTTGTTCGTTGCAAAAATGTTTGAATATCTGGGCGCGCGTGCTCTGTGCTCTCATAGAGCACGCGGAATACGCATCCTTTGACCAATCAGAGCGCGCGTTATATCATAGTTATTTTATAATTGCCGATACAAGATCAAGTCCTCTCTAAATAATCATCATGATAAAATAAAACAATAAAACCATTCAAATTAACAGAAGACTTTGGTAGTTTTTTTTAATACTAAATGGAAACAAGCGAGCTAGTATCAACTGTGTCGGTGTATAATGAGAAATTCAATGGTTAAAGGAAATTGGGGAGAGAGCGTTGGTGACGACCCGAACTGCGGTTGCGAGGGAGACAAAAGGAAATCTAGAACACCGTAAAACCTAGCTTTACTGACGTTTCGAGCCTTAGCCCTCCGACGAAGCTCGAGTTGAGTACTCTGTTTTTACTGTGTTATAGATTTCCTTTTTTAAACCATTGCAGTTTATATTGCACTACATAAGAGCCGTCCCGACATTTCAAGTGGGTGTAGTCTGGATAGCGTAGCGTGACTCGACCTCAGGCGGCTTGGGCCAGTGGCTTGTCCTACCTTTGGCAGTGCGCTAGTTTACAGAGCGAACAGAGCCATCGTAACCTCTGTCAAATCCCTCTACTACTGTCATCTTCCAGTTGACTCTTGGATTGTCATCGTGACTACATCTTCGACTTTTTCCTTCTCTACGTTTAACCCTGTTTTCTTGTGGAAATCTCGTAGTGCTTGGAGCCAGCGTCTCCAGAAGTGTTGAATCAGCAAGGCCATTCGTTTCGCTCCCGGTATGTCATGGGGTCGTCGATCTCAACGTTGTCTACAGCTGGATGAGGAAGTGACGTTGTCCTTCAACCGTAGAGGAGATGCTCAGTGGTGAGAGCCTCTGAATCGTTGATGTGGTTAGAGGGCGGTTTAGTTGTTCAAGATCGCTTCAGGTGTGTATAGGGTGCTCGAGTCGACCAAAGCTCTACCAAGCACTTTCTTCATGGTGGTTTTGGTAAGACCGATGAGACGTTAACTGGAAGATGCTGGCAGTAGTCCGGTCAGTAGTCGAGGGACTTTATAATAACAGAGGTTAATTACGGTGGCTTCATTCGCTCTGTAAACTTGCGCACTGCCAAAGGAAGGACAAACCTAGCTCTTTGTTCTGATTGGCTGTCTAGTGCACATGATCAGCGGCATTTTGCTAAGGTAAGCAAGTTGGTGAGTTTGCAATTTCTGTCTGGATATACAACGTCTGTTGAAACTTGGATTTTTGCAAAATTTTCCATCACTACATTACAAGGTTAGTCATGTCATGGCCATAACTAATTAACAGCACATTTTACTTCATTTCGTGTCAGTGTGATCTCGGAGTTAGTTGCCGCTTGGTTCTCCAAAAAAGATTTTTATAGGATTAGGTGCTCGTTCACATCTTTATAAAAGCTTAGATACTTATCATATGTGTCACAGTAGATTTGTGTGGAAGTTCAATTCTATCTCGTACGAAATCATCTCAAACGAGGATTTTCCCACCGTACCGCACAATAAACTATTTACATTCACTGTTATTTTACGTATAACTGCTAATGAGATGACTTTGACGATTGCCCTTGTGTCGATTTCGCAAGCTGAAATTAAAGACCCTGTCTGCCAGTGAATGGAGCCTGAGAGAGTTGAGGCCTTCAGCAGAGAAAACCTAGAATCTGAATACACGGTAGAAGAAAGAACAAGGATCGACATTGATGTTGCATGGAGGTCTACAGACTACAATCGTGTCATTGACTTGATAAAGGTTGGTAGGTCTTGTAAACTGAATCAGGAGACATTACGAAAACTCCACTGACTGAAAGGTTTACATTGAATTGACAATGAGTGAGAACTGAAGACAATTATTTGCTGTAAAACGCTTCATGCATTCAGTACATTTCGTCAATCATATTCTCTTGAATTCATCTAGTACAGTGGAACCCGGTTACAGTGCGAATCGAAAAACCGTGGGCACCCAGAAATAGTTCAAAAATCGTTTATTTTCCGTTGAACAATCAGAAACAACTCTCTAACTGCAAGAAATTTATCTGACTACAAATTAGTCGAACTTCTTGCAGTTAGAGAGTTGTTTCTGATTGTTTAACGAACGATAAACGATTTCTGAAATATTTCTGGGTGCCCACGGTTTTTCGATTCGCACTGTAATACGGACACCATCGGGATGAGATGCAGTGTCCGTATTAACCGGGTGTCCGTATTAAGCTTCAAAAGGACTATTATGCTCAAAATTATGCCTGGAAATAAGCCCCACATACAATGAAAGAGGTTGTTTTTCCGGTACCAGACAAAGTGGCGCCACTGCCTGGCACGCCCATATGGACTGTACGTGTGTCGATTGTCGATTTCAGGTGCTACAACCTTCAAAGAAACGTAAACCGTAAATTTTCTATTAAGCGCATCCCCCTAAGACATCCGAAATGTAATAAGCGCCTCGAGCGCATAATAGAAGATTTACGGTCAGGCCTAAAGATGCGGACACACGGTGCAACATTTCGTGCAACATTCCCTGCAACATGAATTGCTGCAGCGTGTGTCCACCTCTGCAACATGTTGCGCGCAATGTTGCAGAAGTAGAATCGAGTCCTACTTCTGCATCATTGCGAGCAACAAATTACGTCGTATTAGCGCGCGCTAGTCAATTGCGAGCAATCAGTTATTGCCAGCAATATTGCACGCAATGTTGCACCGCGTGTCCGCACCTTTAAAATATTTTTTCAAAAGTCACAAAACCGCTATTATGCTGGAAAATGAAACTATTATGCCGGAAAATGGACTCCCAAACCATAGTATATTATGCTCGAAATTATGCTGGCATAGACATGTAATGTAGCTAAGCTTAGCCCGTATAAACCGGGTCGGCATTTTTAGCGGAAACAATGACTGCATGTCACTGGTGATGTTTTAGTGGGAATCTCTGAATGCACGTAATTAGCGATCACTTACAAGTTGAACGCGAGAAAGCACGGAACGTGAGAAAGCACGGAACGTGCGTAATTTTAATTAAAAAGCGATCAATTTACACATTGTCGTCTTGAGAAAATAAAGTGTCCGTATTAGCTATAGTCTACCCCTTTAACCAAGAAAACATTTTGATTGGATGAGATGCATCTGCACGCTTTTTGATTGGTTCAGAAAGGAAGCCATACGGTACCGTATCATGTCACACAGAGAGTGCATAATCAACGAACCTCCGTAATACGGGCAGCATATCTAAATACGGACCGTTTCATTGACTTGGTCCCTTTTTTGCATAATCAACGAACCTCCGTAATACGGGCAGCATATCTAAATACGGACCGTTTCTTGGTCCCTTTTTGGCTTTGGCGTCCTTATTAGAGAGGTTCAAAACCGGCACTTTAGGCCATTATCAAAGAAAAATCGTTGCGGTTTTATGTGATTGATTTATCGCGTTGCAAATTAGCGACTGAGTGTTACCATGTAATATAAAACCAGAATCATTTTCCAGGGAAACACGTTCACCGATGGCAAAGATCTGGTGGGAGTCTGGGACGAGGCACACTATCGTCAAGCCGAAAAAAAGAAGAAAAGACCGCTGACCTCATTGGAAAAGTTCAGAATACGACAAAAGTAAGGTGAACAATTTCAGTCCATACGGTACTGGGGCATGATGGGAAGGTGGGAAACTGAACTAAGCATGGATAAAAAAACTTAGTTATATAGAAATACGTTTTGACCGAGAATTCGACGTATGCAAAGGTAGGTGCGGATATGGTGAATAAAATATGGAAAAATGTGGAGTAATGCATCATGGGAAGGTTATGAACGGAAGGCATGATGGGAGGGGAGCAAAGGCATGACATTATGAGAAGGGTGTGATGGCAAAACATAATGGGAAGGGTATGAAGGCAATGCATGATGGGAAGGGTATGAACGCAAGGCAAGGCATGATGGGAAGTGTGTGAAGGCAAATATGATGGGAAGTGTGTGAAGGCAAATATGATGGGAAGTGTGTGAAGGCAAATCATGATGGGAAGGGTGTGAAGGCAGTGCATGATGGGAAGGGTATGAAGGCAAAGCATGATGGGACGGGTTATGAAGGCAAGGTATATAATTATGCACATTTCTCACTTTCTTCAAGATGTCTACCTCCACAAAACCATCAACCCAACACTTAAGCGCAAAACCATTTCGCATTCAAAAGAATCTGTGAAGCTTTTGATTGAATGGCTACATGATAACGATAACTATCCCTACCCCTCCACCGTGGTGGTGGCCAATATGACTGAACAAACAGGTCTGACTTTTAATCAGGTACGTTACACTCTGGTACCCAGCGGAAAAACGTTAGTTTCTTTTAAAACTCGTGGATTATGTAATGTAATCCACTGGGACAATTTTGGGATCACTCACTCACTCGGCTGTAAACTCGGTTATAATCCACGAGTTGACTAGCGTGTGCCTTTGATTTTATCCCTTGACACGTAGATAAAAACGTGGTTTGCCAATGCCAGAAGGCGAATTAAGCTGACGACCGAGCAAAGAACCTCTCCTGCGCATGCTACAAACGTTGATAATGAGACGCAGGAGCCCAGCAGTAGTGCTGAAACCTACGAGGAGCTACGTACACCACCACTCGAGCTGGTTGAACCCCACATCGATCTAGTCTCTCCACTGAAGTTCCCTGGTCCACCCATGCAGCGCAGTGGCACTGTATGGTCTTGGGAAATTCCGACTGTGAAAGAGTTTGGTTGCCATGGAAATGCCGCTGACTGGAAGACACCGACGTGTAGCTACTTAATGATTAAGAGCGATGTCGTCGTGTGTAAAGGTTAGAGTTTTTACTATATAATAACGCACAGAAAATATAAAGGATTTTTTCTTAATTTTTAATTATTATTAAAAAATGTATTTATTTTTTTTTGAAAGAAGAAAATTGTCGTCTTGAGAATTAAATAGCTCATGCATGCAAGCGGCGTGGTTGCAAAATTGCTCCTCGTTTACAGACGTTTTCAGTTGAATCGCGTCCGCGCAGTGAATTTTTTTTCTTCGCGCCAAAAAGTAGAAACACAAATCTCTCAGTTCGACCAAAGAAAACTGAACTTAAGGAGCTTGACTGTCACCTTCGCAGCCGTTATTAGTTGTCGTTACGTCCCTCCTCCCGCAGCTAAAATGCAATGTTTAGGCACAATTAAAAACTCTATCGCTCGCGATACCGAAGAGAAACGTAACGACTGTAGATGTTTTAGTAGTTAGAGAATTATATTATAAAAATCATATTTTCATCATCATCATCATGACCACCACCAACCATCACCATCATCATCATCATCATCACCACCACCAACCATCATCATCATTATCATCATCATCATCATCACCACAACCAACCATCATCATCGATCATCATCATCACAACCAATCACCATCATCACCACCACCAACCATCATCATCACCATCATCATCATCGTATTGTTCCACTCTGGAATGCCCTGTTGAGAATGTTCAAAACCCAACGAATTTCCGATTCTTTTCCAAGGTTTGAACTCCGCACGTTTTTTTCAGTGCAAGCGGCTTCTTGTACATCACTATTGACAAGAATTGACACATCACTTGTTCTCCGGTTATCCTTAACTCTTATTTCTACTATTTATATATTTATTTACGTTAGTCGTATATTTCGTTTCCCTTTCATTTTTTATTTCATTTTTGAGACTGTCTGAACGAGTTTGGCTATTTTTAGAACACGAAATTGACCAATCACTGTTGCTGCAAATAAAACGAGTTGCTGCAAATAAAACGAGTTGCTGCAATTAAAACGAGTTGCGGCAATTAAAACGAGTGGCTACAAATAAAACGAATTGCTGCAAATAAAACGAGTTGCTGCAAATAAAACGAGTGGCTACAAATAAAACGAGTTGCGGCAATTAAAACGAGTTGCTGCAAATAAAACGAGTTGCTGCAAATAAAACGAGTGGCTGCAATTAAAACGAGTGGCTACAAATAAAACGAGTTGCTGCAAATAAAACGAGTGGCTGCAAATAAAACGAGTTGCTACAAATAAAACGAGTTGCGGCAAATAAAACGAGTGGCTGCAAATAAAACGTGTTGCTGCAAATAAAACGAGTGGCTGCAAATAAAACGAGTGGCAGCAAATAAAACGAGTTGCTGCAAATAAAACGAGTTGCGGCAAATAAAACGAGTTGCTGCAAATAAAACGAGTGGCTACAAATAAAACGAATTGCTGCAAATAAAACGAGTTGCTGCAAATAAAACGAGTTGCTGCAAATAAAACGAGTTGCTGCAAATAAAACGAGTTGCTGCAAATAAAACGAGTTACGGCAAATGCAAATAAAACGAGTGGCTGCAAATAAAACGAGTTGCTGCAAATAAAACGAGTAAAAAAAAACGAGTTACGGCAAATGCACGAGTGGCTGCAAATAAAACGAGTTGCTGCAAATAAAACGAGTTGCTGCAAATAAAACGAGTTGCAGCAAATAAAACGAGTTGCAGCAAATAAAACGAGTGGCAGCAAATAAAACGAGTTGCTGCAAATAAAACGAGTTGCTGAGTGCTGCAAATAAAACGAGTTGCTGCAAATAAAACGAGTTGCTGCAAATAAAAACGAGGGATCGAAAACGAGTTGCTGCAAATAAAACGAGTTGCTGCAAATAAAACGAGTGGCAGCAAATAAAACGAGTTGCTGCAAATAAAACGAGTTGCGGCAAATAAAACGAGTTGCTGCAAATAAAACGAGTTGCTGCAAATAAAACGAGTTGCTGCAAATAAAACGAGTTACGGCAAATGCAAATAAAACGAGTGGCTACAAATAAAACGAGTTGCTGCAAATAAAACGAGTTACGGCAAATAAAACGAGTTGCTGCAAATAAAACGAGTTGCTGCAAATAACACGAGTTGCTGCAAATAAAACGAGTTGCTGCAAATAAAACGAGTTGCGGCAAATAAAACCGGAGGTGCACAGTGATTGGTCAATAAGCCACTTCACGCTTTCGTCCGCCATTTTGAATTGGGGCAAACGCGCGGAAATTTATAGAAATCTGGATCACTTTGGCTTCCCATAACTCCGCTCGATTTTGATGGATTTTCAAAATTTATACTTCGGCAATCAGCAGGCATGCATGCCAGTGGTTGGAGTGAAAATAAGACCAATCTAGGTGTTTGAACTACCTTTTATGAGTCAATCTTCTTTTCACCAATGTATCTTAAAAATTCGAGCTAATTTGCATATTCACGTGCCGAACGTTATATTTTGAAAACAAAAATCTTTTTTTTCTCGATTTGTAGCCTTCCAATACCCATTATATTATAGGTCATCAATAACAAAGAATACATCTTGTCTAAAATGGTAAGTTTGTGAAAATCCAACGAAATCGAGCGGAGTTACGGCGAGCCAAAGTGATCCAGATTTCTATAAATTTCCGCGCGTTTGCCCCAAAAATGGCGGACGAAATTTCGAGAAATCGTGTTCTAAAAATAGCCAAACTTGTCCAAACGCCGTGACATAATGGGCTCTTGGTGGTATATATTTCATCTGTCCAGATCTCCTCAATAGATAATGTGTAATTACTATAAATAAATCATCGTGGGCAGCGTAATCATCGACCGTCACGTATTGTACGTCAGATTATCGTTAGAAAAGATTAACTGTAAATTGTACTTTTTCCAACTATCTTTGGGCAGACAAACATCAAGCCGTATTGGACATGTCACCACCGAGGGAATTGCTGTATACGTCTTTGCCTGTATCATGGTAATATAGCGTTATTTATCCATATATAAACACACAAATATCGGTAACCATATAATGAAATTCCATATTTGGTAGTGCAATAACATATTTGGTAATGAAATTCCATATTTGGTAGTAAAATTCCATATTTGGTAGTGCAACTCCATATTTGACAGTACAATTCCATATTTGATAGCAAAATCCCATATTTGGTAGTGCAATTCCATATTTGGTAGTGAAATTCCATATTTGGCAATGAAATTCCATATTGGTAGTAAAATTCCATATTTGGTAATGCAATTCCATATTTGGTAATGTGATTCCATATTTGATAGCAAAATCCCATATTTGGTAGTGCAATTCCATATTTGGTAATGAAATTCCATATTTGGTAGTAAAATTCCACATTTGGTAGTGAAATTCCATATTTGGCATAGTAGAATTCTACGACATTAGAAATAAGTTTTTAGGTGTTGCAGCATGTGTCTTTACCTTAATGTTCACCATTTTCAGAAGTCAGAACCCTTGCATTTTTGCAGGTGTCGATTCTACTTCATCATCTCAGTATCTCAGACTCATAGCGTCTAGTTGGTAATCAAATTCCATTTTCGGTAGTTGGCCTTTTTGAGGGCCGAAACGTTACTGTATTTGGTTTCTCATTACCATAATACTACCAGCACTGCCTGTCAATTAGCTGTCATAGTTTTGGATCACATCCCAATCATATGCGGCTTTCTTTTCACGTTAAGAAAACTGAGGATATGCAAATTACCGTGAGAACGGCTCTCTCTGATTGGTCCGAAACAGCACTTCTATCTTTACGATCAAATTGAAGGCGTCGTTAATTTCTTTTCAACGTGCCGAACAGTGAACACTTTCACAAACACATTCCAATCACTTCAGTTTCAAAAGGACAGGAAAACGAAGCATGCAAGTGAAATTGCCTCAAAAAAATCCTGAATGGATCGAACAGTACATGACATAAGAGAAACATTTTAAAACTGCTGATCAATGTAACTACATCACGTGATCAGTGCGGACAATTTTCCCATCACCCCTCCCCCCCCCCCCAAAAAAACACGCCTGCATGCAACCAATAGATAACGGGCCGAAACATCATTGCTTTTGAAGCAATATAGGCTTGTTGTCTCTGAGTTTCCAAAACTTCCCAGCAAACAACGCTGATTGTTACTGTAATATAGTCCACGATAAAGTGCTTTATACGTTATGATACTGATTTACAATATCTGATTTTGTCATTTTTTCTGCCATTAAGGATGACGTCATCGTGTCCCAATAAAACCATTCCAGTTGAAGAAGCCAGCAGTCATGGGACAGCGGCGGCTACTACGCTGGCAGGCACTGTACAGAACGCCGCACGCATTTTGCTACATATGGCGGGACAACGCAAGTAGATTCAGTAATGAGTTAGAGTAGTCAACCATACGGCCGACATTTTGTTAATTAGCCAATTTAGAACGAGTGAAGGACTGGGAACGAGTTTTTTTTAATGAAACTTTTTTAGAATTAATATGAATAAAAAAATATAGGAAAGAGCAGAATTAGCAATATTACAAAATTTCCATAGTTTTTGTTAGATGTTAAATTCACACTAGCGTCGGAATCCGAAGCGGAATCGTAATCGTAAGAGAAGCTTATGACCAGTGTCAACTAATAATGAGAATCGGAAGATTCAGAAGGTTTTCTTTTTCTTACGATTCCGATTATATGACACTTATGATCCTGTGTGAAACAAAGAATCGGAATTGGAAGATGTGACCAATGACAGAGCTCATGCCCAGGCCATTCAGAGCAGAAAACATGGCGGCGGCCTTCGCCATTTTGAAAACTTGCGGGAAAACAGCAAAGAAGCGAGCGCCGAAGCGAGGCTTGCGTTGTTTTGATTTAGATCGTAAGCTTCTTGCCATTACGATTGCGCGTACGACGCTAGTGTGAACCAGGGTTTAGTAGGGACTCTTGTCCCGAGTAACCATGCAGTTCTTTGTATTTTTTTTGCAGTTTTGAAATGTCTGCAGTTCAATTGCTGTCCAAACTCCTGAAACTTATTAATTCTGCTCTTTCTTGTAATGGAGTTCATTTCTTAATTAGATTAATTCTGGTAGTGTCGTGTACGGTTTAATCAATATGGTTCTTACGACTGACACGAGCGGGACTTAGAGATTTTGAGGATTTTGTTTTCCTCACTTAGAAAAAAAAATGTTTGGATACAATGTTTAATTTTGGGGGGATTTCAGGCAAGAATCGGACGACGCAAAGCTTGCACCAAACGATCACTTCAATGCCTAACCCTACCGTTCTCCTAAACCTAACCAACTAAGCCACGAATGCTATTCGGTTGGTTGCAACCCTTTTTTGGTAATGTTTAAATCGTAAGCATCTCCAAAACTATTGTAATATACAGCCATTCTCAAAATGGTTGTCCAGATGAAAAGACTACAATACTACAATAAAGTCACGTGATTCATTATGTTTTCAATTTCTGCGCGGAACTGCGAGTTGATACCAGCGGCATTACATTCAGTTCTCACAATGCCGTGTACTTTTGCATCTCAAATTGAAATTCCACGCGAGGAAATTGAATACGTAATGAATCACGTGATTTTATTGTAGTCTTCATCTGGACAACCTTTTTGAGAATGACTGTATATGTACGAAGAGGGTATGACTACTAGCCGAATGAATTTGAATGAACTAATTTGAACTTGAATAGTCGTTCCCCTAAGGGTTCCCGTACACGACGATAAAACTCGTTCCTTCACTCGTTTCTAAAGTGGCTAAGGCGGCCTAGTTCAAGCGCCGTACTTTCCAAGAGCCGTTCTTAATTACTTCAAAAGAAGCCACCTCATTATCTATTGTTTGAAATGAGAACGGCTCATGATTAGCACGACGTCTGAACTAGACCTTAAGTTGGGTTTTAAACGTGACAAAACAAAAACGTTTATTGTTCATTTATAAATTATTAAGTTATATAAGGCAAGCCAAATAATGCACTATTAATGCCTTCCTTTTCTAAATAAACTAATGTTAGGAGTTTGTGACAGCTGAACACTCTGACTGCGGGTTCGACTTGTTCGTCTGCCTAGATTTGGACTCAGCATGGCACGATTTTGTTGGGGAAGGCCAAGAATCTTGCTTGGTTTAGGTGTAAGCGATGTTCGTTTTTGACTTAAAGCAGGATGGAGACCTCTTGCGGAACTGTTTCGGCTGGGTGGTTTGTCTTCCTTTTGTTTCGGAGGTGGGGGGTTGAGCCGTTCTGTTTAAAACAATGAGAAACACTAGCCTGCGTAGCCAGGCTCTTGGGGCGGGGGGGGGGGAGGGGGCAGGGGGCAGGGGCAGGGGGGGGGGGGGAGGGGGGCAGGGGGGGGGGGAGAGAGCCTGACTACGCAGGCTAGAGAAACACTGTCGTTTCGCTTTACTAAAGGTTTTACCCATAATATGAGTCATACCCAACAACCGTCAACCGTCATGCTTTGCAAACCCCATCGTGGTTGTCCGTGTAGTGACTTTGTTATCAAAGTAATAAAACAATTGTAATAAAATTAAATGATTCTGCTTGTGGACTGGGTCCAGTTGCTCGAAAGCGGGTTAACCGCTAACCGGGGTTAAAATCGCTATACTAGGTTATCCATATTTAACCCTGGGTTAGCGTTAACCCGCTTTCGAACGATAACGGGAGAGAGAGAGAGAGGAAGAGTTTATTCATTGCTTTCCGGGGGAGTCTGCATTGCGCATTTTAATCTGGAAGGATTTTTAAAAACGACAATATTTAATGGGAACGAGCTAACTCGAGCATTAGCATTTTTTAGACCGAATGCAATAATCAATTGCCATTGTTCTGGACTGATTAGCCTCTCATACAGGTGAAAATGCTTTTGTGTTTCCACATGAACACAAGGCTAGTCAGTCCAGAACAATGGCAATTGAAATTGGACGCCATTATTGCATTCGGTCTATACATGTTTTATAAGAACATAATTTGTTTTCCCCCTGGCATATCCAGAAAGCTTTTCGAGTGATGGGATAAATTGAGGGGGCCTGGTGACTGGCAACTCGTCCATTATCGTTAAATTTACCTAAAAATGCTTTGTTTTCTTCTAAGCTTTCGAGTAAAGGAACAAAGATCATCCGGTCTCCTGTCTCTGAAAGAAAATCACAATAAGCATAGCAAGCAATGCCTGCTGACAGTGTCGGAGTGTTTTTGTTACTGCGCATGACGCACAAAAAAAAATATATAAATTTTTTTACCACAATCCTTTGCGAACCTACATCAGTACTACTATCACTGTACAGTACAAGATGGCGGCTGTACATTTTACCACAATCCTTTGCGAACCTACATCAGTACTACTAATCACTGTACAGTACAAGATGGCGGCTGTACATTTTACCACAATCCTTTGCGAACCTACATCAGTACTACTATCACTGTACAGTACAAGATGGCGGCTGTACATTTTACCACAATCCTTTGCGAACCTACATCAGTACTACTATCACTGTACAGTACAAGATGGCGGCTGTGCATTTTACCACAATCCTTTGCGAACCTACATCAGTACTACTATCACTGTACAGTACAAGATGGCGGCTGTACATTTTACCACAATCCTTTGCGAACCTACATCAGTACTACTATCACTGTACAGTACAAGATGGCGGCTGTATATTTTACCACAATCCTTTGCGAACCTAAATCAGTACTACTCGCATCTACAAACGAAATGAAACAAAGCTGGTAACAACTTCACACTTGCATATTTTCACGTTTTCAAATAGTTGTGTAGTGGTTTGAGCGCGCAAAGGATTATGGTAAAATGTAATGATCCGCCATCTGTTTTTCTGAAGCGTTGGATTTTGAAATTGGATTTTTTTCAAAAGTGGCCGTCATTTCTCGGAAGCCGAAAATAAAACAGCACTTACTTTCTCCTTTGACCAGAATGAGGATTTCTCTGCTTGTCAGGAATTTGGTCGCGTATTCAAGTGGATTGTTTATTAAGTTTTTAAGGCAGCCTGTTTCGTCAGACAGATCGACGATATCTTGAACAAATAGTGAAACAGAATTATTAGGTTTTTTACTAGTGACTGCTGACAGTGACGTCACAGATCGGCATTTTTATTGTGGCGACTTCCGATTTGAAAAAAAAAAAAAAAATTTCTAAACTAACTATTGACGTTTTTTGATGTTCAAGTGCGTTTGCTTCTTCGGGAATCAAATGACCCAAATGTCCATTTGGGCTTCCATTTGGGCTTTGAATCAGTCATGACCGTCCATTTTCACTTAACCCTTCTCGTCCCATGACCCAAGTTAAGTGGATTTGATGGAAGTAAAAAGTAACCCCTTTTGTTTTTAATTCTGTTGACGTGAAATACTATTTGTTTAAATAAACCGTTGCCATGGTAAAGTGACGAGTGTATTTACCATCTTCATCACAGTCACAGCGTTCCTTTATGTTGCTAAGCAACAAACAGCTTCGGCAATCTGGATTAAAGAGTTCCTGTCTGTCATCTGAAAAGAAAAGGAAATAAACTGAAGATTTTTCTGGGCTTGATTCACCTTTAAGTGACACTTATGGGATCATTTGGAGATTATTTTATTTCTTTCAATTGATCAACTCTTCGTGACTCGAATATAACTTCTTTTTCGTAGCAGCTGCCAATGTTTTGTCAGCCACCGTTGCGTAAATCAATATTGTAGTGTTTTCTTGATGGAATTAATTCACTTCTTTCGTGGACTCGTGTGTTTTAGACGGAATATAGTGACACTTTATCACTGGGGAGCAACATTAAGTAAGCTATATTCGCATGAGAGCTGAGTTCAAATGCGCGAACCTTGGAGAGAATACTAAAGAGAAACGACAAGGAATCATTCAAATTGAATACTGACTAATTGTAACTGCAAACTGGGATAATCAGGAGGCAAAAATGAGGACTGATTAAGATGTCAAGCACAGGTTTTTAAAATCAAGGCGATATTAAGAGAATTAAGAATATATCATATATAAAACGTAACATTTCAGTCCAACATCCAAAAGTCAGTTAGTGAAATAAACATTTGATCAAGAAAATTAGAGATAAATGAGGCACATTTCAATCTCAAAAACGTCAAAGAACAGATCATTGATAACATGCAGTGAAAAGAGCCGACATAGCTAGGGAAAAACACTACCGAAAAACAAACGGAACCGAATTCTGAGAGCGCTTTAAATTCACTTGAATTGCTTCTTACCGTCTAAACATCATCTTGACACTTTTCTCAACGGGAAAACCCTTGGGTTTTTTTCCACTCACTTAACTTTTATCTCCCTTAGCTGCAGGAGTCGACTTGATATCGATTTTGTAAAAAAAAAAATTTATACTCGACTCAGAGTAAATTGTTGCCAAAGGAATTCTGTGGCATTCTTTAATTATTATTTTTTGCCGCTATGGTTGTATATTGATCCCGAAATTCTGTTTTTAAATTACAGCTTTCTTCAAACTTAAGTATCTTTTTTTCTCTTTTCACTTTTATACCTACCTGCATATCTTACGGTCACAAACATAGCGGTGAAATTCAATCGTTCTTGAAACTCCAATAAATCGCTCCCAGTATTCTTCGCATGCTTTTTGTTCGTTTGCTAGAGACTTACGATGCGGGAGAACATACACCAACTGTCATGAGAAGGATCCAGTGATGTACACGTTAAGTTTATTTGTGTTTTCATGGAGATTTTTTTTTCTCTCTATTGTTGGGCACCTGCGCTTTGGAACTCAATATCCACCAGGCGTTCCTGCGTTCGTTCAAGACCGAGATCCGAGAGACCCTGGGCCATAAGAAAAACAAGATGGCGGACGAGTTGATCGAATTTGACTTTTTCGAACTTTACAAATTCATTTCTCGTCAAAAAACGTGTCGTAGATCTTAAGATGTGATTCAGAAGAATATTTGATACCTTTTCAACACAAGGGATATCATATGTTTGTAAATAGCGTTATATTTTCATGAAAATACTCTAAAAGAAATCCACGATGTCCCAAAATTCTCCAACCAACTTGTGTGTGTTTGCTGTTTCCAGAAACTGGGATGGCTGCAACAGACCAACACGACGCTCAGAATGTCAAAGAAGAGAATCAAGAACTCAAGAAGAAAGTCTCAGAGTTGACGTCTCAACTGGAAGATCTCAAAAGTGAAGTAAAGTGCTTGAATAAAAAATTCAAGAAAACGGAATACGAGAGAGAGAATGCAGAAGGTCATGTGAAGAATTTAAAGCGAGATTTGGATTCTGTTAGGAAGGAATTTTACGATGAGAAGAAAAAATGGAAGCAAGAAAGAGAAGCTCTTGCTAAAGCATGTAAGGAAGTAACTCTACTCACTGTTATTGACACCAAGGCTTCAGAAATTATAAATTATACAAGCAATCCCTGGAGATATATTTAAAGTACAATAATACATAAGTTCTTATTCACGTCTCATTCTCAACGACACAGTGGCCATGTTGGTGGTGTGTTTGTGCTACAAGCCAGAGAAGCTAATGAGGAATACGTGATGTTATCAGGCACCAACATGGCTGCATTGACAAGCAAACAAGCAATAAATGTGTGCAGATTGTGGCATCCAAATATGTAAATATTTTGCATGAGGCAGATGTTCTTTTCTTCTCCCCAATTTCAGGTCAGAGAGAAGTACACAACAGTGCATTTGGACATGAAGCAACTGCTAACAATGATGTGAATGTTGATGGACAAGAAAAGGTAGGGACAATAGATAAAGAACCAACATGTAGCTGCTATGTTGAGTTCACTTATGAACAAAATGGCAGCTATGAAATTATATCCTCTTAGAATGTTTTACTTTCATATTGCCTCACTTCATCCAAGTGTATAAATGGCTATTGTTGAATTGCAGGGAAACCTTACTAAACACTGGGGGTGATACTGTGCACTGACCAGATTTAAGCACTGATTGCATGAGACAATTTGGTCCACAATGATGACATCACCTTTATTTATCAATTCTATTCATGCAACAACTGTTTTTTGGCATTTTATCTTTCAGGACATTAAGACTGTGCTTGAGGAAGCTGCAGAACAGGCTATGAGTAAGACTGGCTTTGTATATGACGAAAGAACTGGATTATACTATGATTGGAGCTCTGGTCTTTACTATGATTCTGTAGGTGAATCATTGTTATGTGCACGCAACCTCATTTCTAGCGCACTAAGTGATCTAATGATGTTCTGACATCATCAGACATGTAAATTGGTGGTTGGGCTGCATGTGGGTAGCCTCCTAAAGCAGACCCGTGTCCAGGCTTCAGTTTTACTTCGCTGAAATTCCTTTACAATGTCCTTATTGTCGAAGTGCGATCTTCAAAACATCTTGTGTGGTCTGTTTTTTAATGTTTAAATAGTCAGACGTCAAATGACCACAGATAATGATAACACTACAAATCATCAACGTTGGGCTTTATTTGCCTGTGGTCAAAGGAGAAAACCCGGACTAAATAAAATTCCTTTACAAACATATATCGTTTTGAAGTGCAACCTTCAAAACCATCCGTTGTCTGGTATGAAATCATAATGACTTTCCATGACCAGTCGGAAGTCAAATCAAACAATATGGGCGATTGTTTTGCAGTCTATTCAACTGTTCTAGTTTGATTCACAGCTGAACTGTCAGTTCACATGAGTTTGTCAGTGGAAGTCCAAGAGGTCGTTGTAATGTTTAAGGTCGCAGTTCAATGATGGAATGGAATGTTCGTAGTGGCATTGGACGAGTGAAACTGAAGCCTGGACACGGGTCTGTTTAGGAATACATATGGGAGAACCTTTACACAATAGCCTTCAAAACATCAAGGGGGGTCAGACGTTGATCAATCAAATGTTGGGCTGCCTGTGGGAGTACATAAAATTCCTTTACAAACATGTTGATATAAAACATCATGAAAAAGTCGGAAATAATCAAACAATATGGGCGTACAGTCTCCAGTAATCGTTTTTGCTATCTTTTTTTGCCTTTCAATTAATGGTTTAGTGGCTACAGTGGGTATGGGATACAGGGCCGTACATAGCCCAAAATTCAAGGGGGGGCAGTACATACATGTATATAACAGCCCTCAGTACCTATCTGTTTCTTAGTTTCTCCCCTCCCCCCTGCCCCTGTGCTGTGTATGGCCCTGGAATAAGAGCTTTTTAGGAAAAATTCAAATACTATTAAGCAGCCAGCATTGGAGCTTATAGCTTAATAGGGCCATAAAAACAATAGGAAAACCTCATTGGCACAGCCAAAAGGTGGCCGTGGCTGCGGAATAGAGGTGGCTGCTTAATAGGGGTTTTATTTACAGTATCATACTGACAATACATGTAGTTTCAGAACTGGCTGCTCAATGGGGGGTGGCCACTAATAATAATAATAATAATAAGTATTTATTATTATTATTTATTATTACTAATAGGAGTTTGACTGATAGACTTCTCATGTTATTTGTTGTCTTTCTTATTTGAATAGAACTCTTGCTTGTATTACAACAACCTAACAGGGACATACTATTTCTACAATGAGACAACGACTAGCTATGAGTTCCATTCCCAAGTTGAATTACCCATTGAAAATGATAATGAAGATGAACAAAATGAGCAACCGGTAAAAAAGAAGAAAAAAATAACGAAACCAAAAACACGAAGAAAAAAGTAATCAGAATACGGTCATCGTCAGATGAGGACAGCAGCAGCACAGGAGAAATAACAAGTTCAGATGATGATGATGGTACAGATGATGATGATGATGATGACATGCATCATTCAATAGCACCATGTATAAGAGCTATTGTAACTGAATCGGATAAGTTGAAGATTGGTACTTTGTTTGTTGTTACATGCACTGGTGGAACTCTTGGAAGGTAATTAGAGTTCTTATCACCCTATCGCCCATGCAATACCTTCACAAATACACCTACTGGCTTAGAAATACCTACAAATCATATAGTAATAATACTTTATTCATTAATAATAATATACATCAATATCAATACAACGAAAGGAGATACCAGAGTTTAACCCTATCGAAGGTCTATTGTAATAATACTTTATTCATTAATATTAATACATCAATATCAATACAATGAAAGGAGATATCAGAGGTTAACCCTATCGAGGATATTCATTAATATTAAAAATATCAAAAAAAGATAAGAGGTTAACCCTAATAATATATATCATAATAATACATAAATATTAATACAAATATCAATACAATGAAAGTATATGAGGTTAACCCTATCGAAGGTCTATTGTAATAATAATAAAGGAGATATCAGAGGTTATATCGAAGGTCTATAATAATACTTTATTCATTAATATTAATACATCAATATCAATACAATGAAAGGAGATATCAGAGGTTAACCCTATTGAGGATATCTCCCAATTAATACTCATATCTATAATATAATATCAGAGGTTACTTTCGATTCATTAATATTAATAATATCAATCAATCAATACAATGAAAGGAGATATCAGAGGTTAACCCTATCGAGGTCTATTGTAATAATACTACTTTATTCATTAATATTAATACATCCAATACAATGAAAGGAGATACTCCCTATAACTATTAATATTAATACATCAATATATAATACTTTAACCCTATCGATCTATTGTTAATACTTAATTCATTAATATCAATACATCAATATCAATACAATGAAAGGAGATATCAGAGGTTAACCCTATCGAGGATATCTCCTTTATTCAAATATTAATACATCAATATCAATACAATAAAGGAGATATCAGAGGTAATATCGAGGATAGCATAATAATTTTATTCATTAATATTAATACATCAATATCAATACAATGAAAGGAGATATCAGAGGTTAACCCTATCGAGGATATCTCCCAAATACTCATAACATCAATATCAATAAATGAAAGGAGATACTTTATTATTAATATTAATACATCATTAATATTAATACATCAATATCAATACAATGAAAGGAGATACCAGAGGTTAACCCTATCGAGCATATCTCCCAAGTACTAATACATAACTATAAAGGAGATATAGAGGTACTTTATTCATTAAATATTAATACATCAATATCAATATCAATACAATGAAAGGAGATATCAGAGGTTAACCCTATCGAGTAATAATACTTTATTCATTAATATACATCAATATCATTAATATATACTTTATATCGATTAATATTTTATTCATTAATATCAATATCAATACAATACAATGAAAGGAGATACCAGAGGTTAACCCTATCGAGGATATAATAATATTAATATTAATACTTTATTTAATATTAATACATCAATACCAATACAATGAAAGGAGATATCAGAGGTTAACCCTATCGAGGATATTAATAATACTTTATTCATTAATATTAATACATCAATATCAATACAATGAAAGGAGATATCAGAGGTTAACCCTATCGAGGATATTGATAATACTTTATTCATTAATATTAATACATCAATATCAATACAATGAAAGGAGATACCAGAGGTTAACCCTATCGAAGGTCTATTGTAATAATACTTTATTCATTAATATTAATACATCAATATCAATACAATGAAAGGAGATATCAGAGGTTAACCCTATCGAGGATATCTCCCAACAAAAAAGATAAACAAATAAATATAATAAAATACATAAAATTGTATACACCTATTTCAAAAAAGGTTGTCGAGGACATCAGTCCATAGGCAATAGGTTATACGTCGTTCCAAGACCGAACTGCATTATGGTAACAGCTTGAATGGCATGTATGCCAGAAATATTTCATACAATTCAATTCAAAATGTGTCTTGGTCTGTTGAAATTTCAATAGGTACGATATCGTATAGGCTTTCATATCTGTTTATAGTTATTCAATCTGTTACCATAATGCAGTTCGGTCTTGGAACGACGTATGACCTACTGCCTATGGACTGATGTCCTCGACAACCTTTATTGAAATAGGTGTATATATATCATGGTTTAGTGTATTTGAACCCTTAGTGACAGTCTGGTATTAATTGAAACATGTTTTCACAGTGTGTTCACTTTAGTCAATCAACAGTTTAGTGATGTATGCATGTTTTCAAGCGGCAGTAATTCCAACATAACGTAGTGCCCTTGATTCTTGTGTGATCAATAAAAATCGCCAAATCACGTTTGTATATTAGGCATTTATTTATATGCTTGCTTATATGTAGGTATATTTTTGAAGCAATTATTGCAGAACATTTTAAAAATCATCAGAACAGTTACTTCAATAAATAGTTATTGTATTGTTATTTTAAAATTATTACCGGTAACTGTAATATTATTAGTGATTCTTGGCGAATATTTACATTGACTTTATTAATAAACACTTCTACCCAGAGAAAAAGATGTTGGACACACTATCAGAATACCTGATGTAGCAGTCAGTAAGGTAACTAGAAGCTGCTCTCTCATTGGCTGCTCTCAAGTGCTACCTGCATTGTGTGATCTAATTCTTCTATTTTCTTTAGTATCACTGTAAGTTTGCTTATGACCAGGAAAGAAGACAGTATTTTATAACAGACTTGGCGAGCAGAAATGGTTCTTTTTTAAATGGAAAACAGTTTGGACAGGTAGAGTCTCATCAAATACATACATGTATATGGATTATTCAATAATAATATTTAATTACTGTATCTGATATATAGAAATACTGATGGTTTTGTAGTCTCCCTCACAGCCGCAGTTCGGGTCGTCACGCAACGCTCTCTCGGGGAGAGAGCATTGCATGATGACCCGAACTGTGGCTGCGAGGGAGACTAATGGTTTTGTCAATCAATAATTGGGATTCACTCTCTTTATATCAGTCTTTTGTGATATTGCATGTTTACAAACAATGTAATAGCTATAAAGTAATTTGTCGCTTGGTAATAGTTTGTAATGTAAATTGTAGCGTTTAGTCAAGTGTTCATACAATGGCTTACCTGGGAGGGTATCCCATATAAGGACTGGTTGTGATGCTCCTTGCAAATTTTGAAATTAACCCCTAAAGGGTATCATAATCTAGACCTTGTGGGCGTCGCAACAAATAATGTTACCCCTATAAGGCACCAATTCTAAATGAAAATTAGTTTCCTGACAAGTAGGTCATAATGTTATTTCCAGGCAAATACCATAACTGTCCTGGGATAACTCTAATGGTGGTCGTCTTAGTTTTTTTTGTGTTTTCTCACAAGTATCTGTTCTTGTTGCTGTTTCAGAAGGAAAAAGAGAGTGAATCCCAAGTATTAACACATGGAGACAGCATTTCTGTTGGAGGGACAACTCTAGAGATACACATACATCAAGGACATGAGACGTGTGATGGCTGTGAACCAGGTCTTCTTCAAGCCAGAGTGGCAAGCACTGAGGATCAAGGTATATTGTGTGATTATTCATTGTTGTTAGTGTCTCAAGACATTCTAGGCAATGTTAGTAGTGTATGTTCTTTCATACTGTTGCTTATTGTTATTTTAGTCTGTACAACAAGTGTCATTACTCAAAGAAGCTGTGAAGACCAAAGAAAAAAGTTGTTAAAAAACCTTAAAAAAGCATATGGATTACAGGTTTGTTTAGCACTCAATAGTCTTTCTTCCTTCTTTACTCCCTCCCTCCTCTCTTACTTTCTTTTCTTTCTTTTTTCATTCCCTCCCTCCTCCCTTCCTTCATAACTCCTTTCCATGCTTTCCTGGGCCTTCCTCATTTTCTTCCCTTGTTCCTCCTCTCCTTGCTTACTTCCCTGCTCCCTTCCTTCCTCCTTATCTACCTCTTCTTCTTGCTTCTTTCCCTCCCTTTCTTCCTTCTCTGCTATCTTCCTTTCTTGCTCTCTACCTTCCTCTCCCTTAATCTTCCTCTCTCCCTTCCTTCCTCTCTCCCTTCCTTCCTCTCTCCCTTCCTTCCTCTCTCCCTTCCTTCCTCTCTCCCTTCCTTCCTCTCTCCCTTCCTTCCTCTCTCCCTTCCTTCCTCTCTCCCTTCCTTCCTCTCTCCCTTCCTTCCTCTCTCCCTTCCTTCCTCTCTCCCTTCCTTCCTCTCTCCCTCCTCTCTCCCTTCCTTCCTCTCTCCCTTCCTTCCTCTCTCCCTTCCTTCCTCTCTCCCTTCCTTCCTCTCTCCCTTCCTTCCTCTCTCCCTTCCTTCCTCTCTCCCTTCCTTCCTCTCTCCCTTCCTTCCTCTCTCCCTTCCTTCCTCTCTCCCTTCCTCCTCTCTCTTCCTCCTCTCCCCTTCCTTCCTCTCTCCCTTCCTTCCTCTCTCCCTTCCTTCCTCTCTCCTTTCCTTCCTCTCTCCTTCCTTCCTCTCCTTTCCTTCCTCTCCTTTCCTTCCTCTCCTTTCCTTCCTCTCCTTTCCTTCCTCTCCTCTCCTTCCTCTCTCCCTTACATGCTTCCTCCTCTCTTTCCTTAATTCCTTACTTTGTCTCCCCCTCTAAGTTTTTCTTTTTCTTTTTCTTTACTTCTCGTTACAGCAAGAGGATTATACTCAAGGTTCTGATACTCTGGACGTACGAAAATACAGAGACCGCGCTGATTTAAGGTAAACTTTCCTGGTATAGGAATGTGCTTTAGTCCTTTACAAGTCTAAAGGGCCGTTTACACGGGCGATTTTATCGGCGATTTTGTCGGCGATTCAGTATCAGCGATTTTATTGCAACCACAAATCGCCCGTGTAAACTACCGGCGATTTAGCGGCGATAAAATTGCAGCCAAATCGCTGCAATTTCGAACATGCTCGAAATTTTGTTCAACTTCGCGGCGATAAAATCGCCGACAAAATCGCCGATAAAATCGCCCGTGTAAACGACCCTTTAAGATGACGAAAGACTTTCATGCATCAAGTCTGAGCTACTAAAGCACCTTATGATTACAATAACAAGGAAGTGGTGCTTGTTTTCTAGACGAGTTAAAGTTGGAAGTGATGTACCGAATCAGCCAGATGCTGCACCTGCATCAGTCCATAGGTAAGAGATAATTAACTAACAACTGAAGGTAGCCTCGGTAAGCCTCAGAAAAAATAATAAATAAAAAAAAAAAATAATAAAAAAAAAAAAAAAAAAAATATAATAATAAAAATAAAAATCCAAGACTTAGTCCCTCACTATCAAAGACCTACACAGGCAGCCCGTTCTCCACAAAGCCCTTCTCTAAAGAATAAAACTCTGTGTAGTTTATTATCCTCAAAACTACATTTGTTTGACTTTTAGACCAATAGGTTACGATAACAAAGGAAGAAAAATGATGGAAAATATGGGCTGGAAAGATGGCGAAGGTCTTGGTAAAGAAAGCTCTGGGCTTAAAGAACCGGTTTGTACACATTGAGAATTCATAACGGTTTTTCTCCCAGTAGAGTGATCTGGCAAAGATTTGAAGAAAACGGCGTGGCGGAGGCCTACTTTCAAAAGATTTATTATTATTATTATTATTATTATTATTATTATTATTATTATTATTATTATTATTATTATTATTATTATTATTATTATTATTATTATTATTATTATTATTATTATTATTATTATTATTATTATTATTATTATTATTATTATTATTATTATTATTATTATTATTATATTATTATTATTATTATTATTATTATTATTATTATTATTATTATTATTATTATTATTATTATTTATTATTATTATTAACAGGCAAAAATATATGACAAAATATATGACCGACGTTTCGGAGTCATCATGACACCATTATCAAGGTGAAGTGATGAAAATTCAAAGAATAAGAGTCTTAAAAAACGTTTGCAAATTAGCATAATAATGGCGTGATAATGGCGTCATGATGACTCCGAAACGTCGGTCATATATTTTGTCATATATTTTTGCCTGTTTATGTATTTAATAGCAAATCATTATTGATAAGAATTATTTTTATTATTATTATTTTTATTTTTATTTATTTTTTTATTTTTTTATTTTTTTATATTTTTATTTATTATTTATTATTTATTTAGACAAAGTCTCCGTTCACGTAGCAAAAGCTTCGCGTCCAACTACGAGTTTTATTGATCCGATCAGAGGCCCGTGAAAGCCCGGAAACCTTATCGGGCCCGAAAAGCCTTTCTTTAAAAATCTATATCTTCAAAACAAAGTAGTTTACAGACATGAAACTTTGCATGAAGGGAAAGTTTGTTCATATTAAAAGCATGTCAAAAGAACAGCTTTGTAGAGTAAGTGTCTCCGATTTCTGGGATGTCTTTTCGAGCCCGAAATGTTTACGGGGCTTTCGAGAAACAGGCCCCTGCAGGTTATTAGTAAAAAACGCGCGCGCAAGGGGATCTGGGTCGGGAAGAAGAACTTCCCTCTTGCTATAAACTTTCTTTGACGCGCGCCATTTTTACTATAGAATATGATTGTGAAAAGTGTGTCCAGCTCTGGACTAGTAATCGCGTAGTAATTGAAAGGGTTGTAACTCGACTTGTTTCATTGAATGCAGGTGGTAGCAACTATACACGAAAAGTCACGCGGCCTCGGTAGTGGCGTCACGAGGTCCATAGACGCTGTCAATCAACGCTCATCGAGTAAAGTATTATCGAAAACAAGAGAACGATATGAGCAGCTGGTGAACGCAAACCAAGTAGGAGCAAGTCACAAACCAACGATATTTGTTCCTCAAATGAACAAAGAAGGAGAAAACGAAGTCACTGAGGTCGAGAACGAAATAATTTGATTTTGACTACCGGAATCTTGGATCTCGTTAGAGCAGATTTCGTATGACTGTGAAAAACCACGGCGCACGGCACGGCACGGTCACGGCACGGATTCATTCGAAATCTGCTCTATGATGTTGTCTACGTGTCACCAATGCCACGGAAAGTTTGAGCTGTTCGCCATCGTGTAAAAGTGGCTCATTCGCTGCTTGACAAGCGCTACAATATGGAATAAACCCTTTCAACTGTGCGTAATGTATCCCATTTCAGCCACGTGTTCATATCACTTTATATACACTGTATACACCTATTTCAAAAAACGTTGGCATCTGAAATCTGAATCTGTGACCTAAAAACACGTAGTCACACTATTCGCCAACGCAGGTGTCTTCACCTAAAGGTCGTGGCATATTCCAGTAATTACTCGGGCCCTTCCGAAGGAAGCCCGAGTTAGAAAATACACTTTCTTTTTTTTATTTTTTTATTTTTTTTCAGGTGATGGAATGAAGAAAAAATGCGAAGAATGCGATGTATTTGATCCTATCGAGTTTCAAGATTTCTCATCATAGATCTTCAAGCTATTAAGTTCAGGATTGTAGTTGATCATTCCACGATGAAGCTAAGGCGCGTTTGCTTTTGTTATAAATGAAACGACATCTTTCAGAGTGGGCCCACACGAATAGCCGTATGCTTTTGTCTGTGAAATGAGCCTGTTTAAAGCCCGTGTTTTATCGGCTGTTCTATAACGCCTTTCCACGAACTCGAACTCATATCCAAAAATGAATTGAGACAAAGGCGATCGAGCAAGGTCAATGTTCGAAAATCCGTGTTCTTTTCAGTAAGATGACAGTTGTAAAGTGATCCTTATCTGAGTCATACATCTATTACGCGACCTAATTTTAGAACCGTTGATTTAAAACCGAATTTCCACGCTCAAAACAGGTCAGTGAACGGCAAAAATACAATCGAAATCAAAACGTCCTTAGATTTTAGGGATCTATTACAGAAGAAGACGCTCAATGACGAGGGAGACTTGTGTCTGACTCATAGATAAAGATCTCCGCGGACTCTTGTTATAATTAAACTCACGACCAACGCCGTACAACGGTCATGTATAACTCCATCTATTGACAGAAAGCTATATGTACAGAAGTCATGCAAACAGTCGAGCCAGTCGAGTTATTTTCAGTAACTCATGATGGATGTTTATTTTATTCCACGTTTGAAAAATTCAGAAGGAAAAGGAATCGTAAAAATCGTACTTCAAAACTACATCAAAGCATTTAAGGCAAGTAAGGTCAATGTTCGTAAATCGAGATCGTATAGCCCTTCATCTGGCAGACATATAGTCTCCCTCGTCACGCAACTGTCAGTCATTGTCAGGTCTCTCCTCACGCAACTGACATTGTCCTTTTCATAAGCCCGAGTGTACGCTCATTGAGCGTCTTGTTACAAAATAGATCACAACTCATACCCACAATAATAATAAAGTTTTTGTGCATTACAATCCCTCTCGGTCTCAGATTTCAGATTCAGATGCCAACGTTTTTTGAAATAGGTGTACAAATCTGTAAAAACAAGTGCAAAAGTTTAAAGTTGTTGTTGTCATACCCCTGAGTATTAGATTCTTTGTTTGAAATGGGAAAACATTACGCCAAAGCTAAAATGAAAAGGGTCTATTGAAAAGGCCTTACATTCGTGATCAAGTTGTAAAGGAAGGGGTTAGAATATGTGGCTTACTTTATCCATGAACTTGTTATTTCCTACAGTCGAAGCTAAACCACAGGCAGCCCAATCACATTACATCTACATGGAAATCATAGATTCTAAAATATGGATTCTTTGGAATAAATCATCGCAAGCCTAATGAACAACTGCACCAGACACATCGCAAATGCTAGCCTGCTTTTCAGACTTAATTTTTTTTTGCGAGATTTTCGAGCGTAAAAAAATTGAGTCTGAAAAGCAGGCTACACAAGTGCCAGTATTTTGTGTTTTTATTCTAAAGAATTCACATGTGTTGTACTTTATTATTATTATTTTTTATTATTACTCTACTTGTAAAGAGCATTGAGATCCATATGGAATGCGCTTTTCTAAGAATTAAATTATTATTATTATTATATCTTAGCAACTATGAATTTCCATATATTTATTGACAGATTATATTGCTAGATACCTGTGGTCGAACCTGACACAACGAGGGTTTATCACATAATTTCAAAACTCATAGGACAAACAAATGATTATCATAGCTGGAACGAGCTCGTTGAAATTAGTAAAAATGTGAAGTTTGGAAAAGATCGCTCCACAAATTACGAAGATATGAATTTTCAAAAATCGAAATTTTGTATGAAAACCTTTGTTGGAGGCAAGAGTTGCCTCCAAGCGTAATTTCCAAAGGTTTTCATATAAAATTTCGATTTTTGAAAATTCATATCTTCGTAATTTGTGGAGCGATCTTTTCCAAACTTCACATTTTTACTAATTTTAACGAGCTCTTTCCAGCTATGATAATCATTTTTTGTCCTATGAGTTTTGAAATTACATGATAAACCCTCATTGTTTGGCCATTGTGTGGATTTGGCCGTTGTAGTGAGGTTTTAAACCGAATCAGAAATTTAGTATGGCTTGCCTGGTGACCGGAACAAGAAACCTTGTCCGTTACAGAGAGGTGGGCGTTGTATGGTTCGACTGTTCGTTTTTAAAACTACTCCACAGCGGTCACCTCTACACAACTGAAATTTCCTCTCGTGGTGGCCCGGCGTTGTGGTAAGGTGGCCGTTGTGGAGAGGTACGTGATCGCTGTGGGGAGGTTCGACTTGTATTTTAAAATTGAAAATTTATTGATACAAATGTGAAAATAAAGTTCGCTTTTGAGTTGATTGATTGTCAGTACTAGCTAGGGTACCGAATCTGAAAGAGGGCATCTTTTTTTTACAGCATTTTATTCTGTACTACAGGCAAGAGTGCGGGCGACAGTCGGGAACTGAGTTGACTTCAGTTACGGGAAGTTACGTCGGAAAAGTTGAAAAAAATCAACCATCTGAGGCTTTAGAGTTCCGGTCTAAAGCAGGGACATAAAAATTTAAAGAAGAATTATTTTTTTTTTCGATGCATTTCTTTAAATTTGATATCGTTTATTCTTTTCTCCGGTTCACGTCCCACAAGAATTACGCAATCGGTTCTAAAAATAGTCGTACCTACGTCAGCAGATATGTCCAAATAAGGTCATACACTCAAGTCAAAAAAATGAAAGGCCGTATCGACAGTTGTGAATAAATTTGTTTTTATATCAAATGTTTTGCAATATTGCTGAGTTTTCAGTGCTTTCAGTTTCATTTTCCATGTGTAAATCGTGTGGTGCGTGAGTGTTTCCCGTTGACCTTTGAGTCATCGAATGCGAAACTGAAACATATCTCAAGCGCGCATGCGCGAATAAAAATACATGTAATTTGAAAAACCGTCAATAAAATGGACGAAGTTGCGGAATTAAGGGTGAGTTTTACACTAAATTATCCATTATTACCTTAAGTTCTTATCGTAAGTCTTCTCCTTATACTTATCTTGTCTTTATGTCTTATTTCCAGCATATGCTCATGAGTTTTCGAGTCTCAGAGCTTCAAATTTTGTTGGGTTTTGGCGGACGATCAAAATCCGGACGAAAACATGAGTTGATGGGTCGTGCTTTACAGTTACTAAAATGCGAAGGAAACTATCAAATACGAGCGAAAATAAAAGAGCTTTATCGTCAACGATACCCAAGGAAACTGGCCTCACCGCCACCTAGAACAGTACCATCAACAACTGCTCGTTTATCAATGCCTCCTCTTCACGGCCATGAACTATCGAACACTATTCCCATCCATCCTGATGTCCGGCTTACTTCTCTACCGTTTTTTGAATACATCGATGACTTAGTTCGCCCCACAAGCCTAGGTAAGACAGATTGTTATGTATTCTAAGCGTTGCTAAAGGGAAAAGCTAGTCACGGAAATAGAAGTATTAAATTACTGAATGAAATTCTCTGTCAGGCGTTAAAATGTATACAAACCGTTGGAACAAAGACGACGACGATAGCAACAAACTGCCGGCCGTCATTTGCGAAATTATAGCTTCATTGACAAGAGTCGTCTGTGTTTCTCCATGGTTATTCATCATTCCTTTATAATGTACTTTGTTAAATATATCGAAGAGTAAAAGTTCTTGTCGTGCACTAACTACATATTAGATTTCAATACAACTTTCAGCAGTAGTTACTATGGCTGACCAAAATGGCGGGCAGAAATGCCAGGCAGAATTTTGTGTGTTTTTTTTTCCTCATTATGAAATTAAAAACAAGTGCTACAACTTACATACCCAATATTTTTAATTTGAATACTATTATTATTATTATTTCAAATTGTAATGTATGTACATGTACATGTAATTTATAAAACCATCATAATCCCTTTCACCTATTGTATATATCTGTATGGTGATTAAAGGCATATGTTTCAGTGAATGGCCTTTCTAAAGTCAACAGATGCAGTGAATGATGAAGAAATATAAAATGCGAGCATGTGCTGTGTGCAGTTTTAGAGCATGTGGGGGGACTGATCAGAACACTAGAGAAGTGTTAGGAGAAGAACGACTCGTAGCTGATCAGTCGCCAAGTGCCCTAAAACTGCACATAGCACTGTGCACAATTTCGTATGTTTTTCAATTTTGTGTTACAAAAATGTTGGAATATATGCACACACATGCTGTGTGCTCTCATAGAGCATGCGGTATGCGCATCCTTTGGCAAATCAGAGCGCACATACTGTACATGTAGTTGTTTTATGTGTCACAGTATTTACAATTGAAACCTTTTTGATGGAAGTGAAATAAATTATTGTTCCATTTTTAAGTTATTCAAATTTTCATTTTGTTTATGAAATTAAAGTGCAACTAATCTCAATATGCAAATTTGATGACGTCTACTAAGGAATCTGCCATAACTTATTTTTCAAGAAGAACTTATTTTTTGAAATGGGCAAAAAAGTTATAAAATCATTTATAAAGACTGTGAAAATATTCTGTAAGTTTACAAATGTCAATAATCAGCACAAGGGCGTTTTTGTATAATAAATGATTCCTTAGTAGATGTCATCAAATTTGCATATTGAGATTTCAAACCTCTATAACTCATAAACAGAAGGTTCAAATCACAAAATACTGAACCCACCAACTATTCAGCATATATTGAATAGATTTTTAAAACAATCTCATAGGGGTTAGTTGCACTTTAAGGATTTCCTGTAGTGACTATCAATCAGTTATCCTTATCTGTTGAAATGTTTGCTCCCATTACATATACTCCAGTATTAAGTTGTTTAGATACAGCTACATGTATACTCCTTGACAGAAGACACAATTTGTGCAGCCTTAGCCTCAACCCAGACAATATAAACCTGTGCAATTAAAAAAGGTTTCTATTGTCCAATGTCAGCATTTTTTCGTGTTCTTGTTGGTATTTGTGCATAATGTACCCTGAATTGAGGCTAAGCCTGAGCAAATGCGTCTTTTGTCACTAGGTGTACGGTGGTATCTAACAACTCGAAAATAGAGTATTGCCAGTTGCTCTTAGAAAAAGGAAAAACCAGTGGGACATTGGTGGTAAAATTTGAATGATGATTGTTTGTTGCAGTTCCAAGAGGAATGTCTCCATTTCAAGAATCTTATATTGTGTTTCATTTAACGCCACGGCAAGTTAATTTAATCATTAATTCAAGGTAAATGCTGCACAGGCCTTCAATCGTCGATAAATAATGGTAATAGGACTGAGTGGAGTCCAATATGGTCTGTATTCATACGAGTGATAAACAAAATTGGATGACCAATGTTTTGTGAAAATAAAGGAAAACGCATTTCTACAAATACAATGTAGATAGATAGATGCCTTTATTTTCACAGGGTAGCTCTATCAGTATTTACAAAGCTGTAAAAACTGTTATCTATAGAGGCCCTACAATAAAATACACTAAGAATATAACTACTAAAACTAAATAAATACTTTGTTAAAAGATAAGAGTAATCAAATGAATACAAAAAGAGAAACAAAATTTGGTTTGAAGATATTTAGAGGTTCTGGAATGAATAGACCTTTTTACCGATACGGTGGCCATATTGAATTATGGGATACCCAGGGTGCAAGCTAGTAACCATTTGGCCATGAAAAAACTACGAAGACCTAATTTAAAGCAATGAATTTGTACAAAAGTATACAATTAAGACTTATTGACTGGGACCGAGGGAAACAGTATGTTTTGTGGTCCCGAGACCGCCGAGGGAAACATTCGTGGTCGAGGGACCACAAAACATACTGCTTTCCCGAGGTCCCAGTCAATAAGTGTTTTGTTATATACCAACTGTCAAAGAACAACAAAAAGATGGGTTTCCCGCTTTTCAAGTGCGTTTACCAACGCCAATCAAGGTTACAAAGCTCAATCCACTTCCGGTTTTGTTATTGCTGGTCCACAACATATTGTTGCCCGCTGAGAGCTGTTGCCGGGGAAACATGAAAACTTGTTCACGTTCACATGATACCCGCTCGCCCAATCAGAGCACGAGAAAAATGAACTTTGACAGTTGGTATATAACAACAATACATGTGTACACAACACATGCAAAATACATGTAGTAAGTCATACAACAGTATGGTTAGAGTGACATAGAAAAATAATATATTGACGCGACTCCACACTGTACAGTTTTTGGGTCATTTGCACCCTGAGCATCCCATAATGTTTTAGCCAAAACAATAGAATCCAAAATGGCTGCCGTATCGGTAAAAAGGTATCTTTATTGTTTGTTGATGTTTTTCAAGGAACCATTTAGTCAACTGGGCCCGGTTGTTCGAAAGGCGATTAGCGCTAATCCAGGATTAAATCTTAAGAAAACTATTGACGTTAATCCAGGATTAGCATGCACTAATCGTCTTTCGAACAACTGGCCCCAGAAGACATTAAAATTGCAGCCGAATGTAAAACTACTCATTTAGAATTATACTTATTGTCATTACATTTGCAAATTTCTCTGAAACGTTTCTATGATGTCAATATCCAGATATTGCCCTATGAATTCATAATGAGCAATTCAATTCAGGTCTTTATGGCAGTTAATGCCTTACGAATAACAAAGAAAACCAAGTCAACTGAAGGGGTCCCTGCAAGAACGGAGTAAGTGACTTTTGATCAAAACCCAAATTCTCCTTTGAAATTCAAAGAATCTCAAGGAGAATTCAGATTTTGATCAGATATCACTTACGTTCTTGCAGGGAGCCCTTCAACTGTAAACTAATGCATAGTAATAATTTTATTACATGTAGCATTACAGTATGTTCATGTGGCAATGTTATAATAACAAATATGCCAAATGTGAAATATTAATGATTTATTCTGGTTTAGGGATATACGACCCAATTCTAAAAATGAATTTACTGTCCAAGTCCAGCTAAGGTGAGCATCCTTACTATTTTGACGTTGGTGTTTGGTCTGTGGATTAATAATAATAATTTAATAATAAGTTCTGATATAGTGCATTTCACATCGTCTCAATGTGCTTTACAACCGATGGAGGACTTTTTCAGGTTGTATATAGATAAGCGCCCATGACAGCCGAGCAGATTACAATCATTATTATAACAAGTATATACATTTAGACCTGTGCTATAGATGGTACACTGGCATGGTGGCAAGGCCCTCTTTTCACATAATTACATAAGGCTGCACTTCCCTCCCTCTTCCCCCCTTCCCCTCTCCCCTTACTGATTTTGCCATTATTGCATATGGTGTAGATATGAATTTTTTGTTGATTTTAAATTATATTTTTGTTCTTGTAGATTTTGTCTGTTTGAAACAAGTTGTGAACAGGAAGACAATTTTCCATCTTCTGTATGCGTGAAAGTCAATGGAAAAGTTTGCCCACTACCTGTGAGTATTCGTACCTATTCATTATCCCTAAGTGGGTGCATAGCCTTCTAAGCATGTGCACAAATTGAAGGCAAGAACATTACAAGACAGTGATCTCTGATGAAAATCTAAATTCTCCTTAAGATTCTTTGAATTTCAAAGGAGATTTTGGGTTTTGATCCGAAGTCACTTACTCCGTTCTTGCAGGGAGCCCTTAGTATAAAGCACAATTTGTTTTTTGCAATGATTATGTTCCAGAAATAAAATGATTGTAATAACAATAATAAAAAAAATTTAGTATACATATCAAGTAATTAAGTATTTAGAAAACATTGTAATTAAATAGAAATGTGTGTAATAAAATTATAAAATAAATAAATAAATAAATGTTTATATATTTTTAGGGTTTTGTTCCACCTGGTAGCACCGAAACTAAACGACCTAGTCGACCTATCAATATCACCTCACTTTGCCGACTGTCCTCTACTGTTCCTAACCATGTTCACATCTCTTGGACGCCGAAAAATGGACATGTGAGTTTTTGGTTCTTTAGAAAAGTACTCAGATATACAGAACTGTATGTATATGTAGTCAGACACCTTTTTGTGGTCACTGCTGTGTGCAATGTTTTACTATAAATTCACTCAGCTCTTTAAGACAGACACCTCACTAAGACATACACCTTTTTGTGGTCACTACTGTGTGCAATGTTTTACAATAAATTCACTCAGTTCTCTAAGACAGACACCTCACTAAGACAGACACCTTTTTCTATTCCCCGCTGTGTGTAATGTTTTACTAAAAATTCACTCAGCTCACTAAGACAGACACCTCACTAAGACAGACACTTCACTTACATAATAATAACAAGACGCTCAATGAGCGTACACTCGGGCTTATGAAAAGGACAATGTCAGTTGCGTGAGGAGAGACCTGACAATGACTGACAGTTGCGTGACGAGGGAGACTATATGTCTGATGAAGGGCTATGTACGATCTCGATTTACGAACATTGACCTTGCTCGCCTTAAATGCTTTGATGTAGTTTTGAAGTACGATTTTTACGGTTCCTTTTCCTTCTGAATTTTTCAAACGTGGAATAAAATAAACATCCATCATGAGTTACTGAAAATAACTCGACTGGCTCGACTGTTTGCATGACTTCTGTACATATACATGTAGCTTTCTGTCAATAGATGGAGTTATACATCGTTGGTCGTGAGTTTAATTATAAACTTTCTGTCAATAGATGGAGTTATACATCGTTGGTCGTGAGTTTAATTATAAACCTCGACTGTTTGCATGACTTCTGTACATATAGCTTTCTGTCAATAGATGTAGTTATACATCGTTGGTCGTGAGTTTAATTATAAATACTCAAGGACATAACTGTACACGTACTATTACAATTGCCCTATACCACTATGACGTCAAATCAAAACAATCTATTGTTTAAACGCTAAGGATCATGGTCGCTAGAGGGGGACAAAACAGCAACAACACAAAGGATTTCCCAAATAAATGTATTTTACAGACGGTCTGAAAGCGATAAAAGTCACCAAACACAGTAAATATTGTGGGAAAAGCATAGATGAACATAATATCTGGAAACTAGCCAATTTGAAATCTAGCGAACCTCAGCAGAGCAGATTTAGTTCAAATTTCTATTGTTCTTCACGATTCTGTCCCCCTCATAAATAAGCCGTTACGTCATAATGGTATAGGGCAATTAGCAACAAACATGGCATAGCGAGGTCATGATAGTTTTTGAGTTCATTTCATTTGCTTTTCAGTCTCGACTGGCTCGACTGTTTGCATGACTTCTGTACATATAGCTTTCCATAATAGATGTAGTTACATCGCTGGTCGTGAGTTCAATTATAAATACTCAAGGACAGAACTGTACACGTACTATTACAATTAGCAACAAAAGGCCTACTCTGGGGTCCAATGTCGCCTAATTAAAAATCATAATTAATTTTTCAAATGTGGAATAAAATAAACATCCATCGTGAGTTACTGAAAATAACTCGACTGGTTCGATTGTTTGCATGACTTCTGTACATATATCTTTCTGTCAATAGATGTAGTTACATCGCTGGTCGTGAGTTTGATTATAACTAGAATCCTGACCTTTCAATATCTTGAAGATCTCAAACTGCTTTCAAATAATCTAAGATTAAATAACTACTTGAGTCCTGTGTGTCGTTTGTTTAGCGATTAGAGCGGTTTTCCGCGAATTCAGGGACCGGAGAGTAGCTTGCTCCCTTATCTGCTGAGTTATCTTGAAACTCGAAACGATCAAATACTTGGCATTTTGTGTCCGACGAAAAATAAAAAAAAGAAAGTGTATTTTCTAACTCGGGCTTCCTCCGGAAGTGCCCGAGTAATAATAATAAACTTTATTAACGTGTCTTAATTAGTTAGCTTACATTAACAGTATGCTAATTGGGGACACCTATCTAGAAAAATTGAAATAAAATAATAATTGAAAATATATCACCTAATATATATAATTGCATGTAATATATATAATTACATGTAGCCGGACAGCTAGAATAAGGCTTAGGGAGAGTTGACATTAAAAGCAAGAAAGTAAACTACCAGGTTTACTACTCAGTTTGAAATATGAAGGACTAATAATTGTATTTCTTTCTTTCTTTGTTTATTATTATTTATCTGTTTATTAATGGTTATTTTGCTTACAGCGGCATGTTACTTTAATCCGTCTTGTAAGACAAGTCACCTCTAGCTGTCTAGTACATCGCTTGAAGAGCAGAGGTTATAGGAATCCAGATCATTCACGCGCATTAAGTAAGTGATACACTCCATAATACAGTGATATTCACCTTTTCGGCATCAGAGTTCACATGGTCGGATTCATGTTACGGTCACGAAGAAGTTTGGACATTGCCGTGGTTTTGCTGTACGAATGTAGGCTCACTTTCGCCTAAATAATCGGACTGCTAAATAATACCAAAACCCCATTTTCTATACTTATTTGTAATGATGTTCCTCATATTTAGGGAACCAAATAAAAAAACAGTTTGATAATTTAGACTGAAGTGAACCTACAGCAAAACCATGGCAATGTCCGAACTTTTTCGTGACCATAACATGAAGCCGACCATGTGAACTCTGACGTGGAATGGCTCCCTGCAAGAACAACGTAAGTGATCTCTGATCAATATCTAAATTCTCCTTAAGATTCTTTAAATTTCAAAGGAGAATTAGGATTTTGATCACAAGTCACTTACTCTGCTTTTGCAGGGAGTCTTTAATTGTACTAAAGCCCTGTTTACACGAGAGAGAGATAACCCTAGCACCTAGGATCAACTCTATTGTTCGCATATTCCCTGTGGATGATAAAACAATAGAATTGTCCCTACTGCTAGGGTTATCTCTCTCTCTCTCTCTCATGTACACAGGGCCTAATTCACTCCATAATATTTATCGACCTTTCGCCTGTGTTATGCAACATATACATGGATGTCTTTCTCCTAAGTGCTCTTAACTAGTTGTGTCACAAATATAATATATTGTTTTTGTTTTTAGTCAAAGAAAAACTTTCTCATGATCCAGAAAGTGAAGTTGCCACTACAAGTCTCAGAGTGACTCTTCTTTGTCCAGTAAGTCAAGCACTTTTACCATGAGCCTCTGGCTCGGGAGAATGGGCAACCACTCCCTGTGTAATAATAATTTTTTTAAATAATTTTTTTTTTTTTTTTTTTTTTTTTTTTTTTTTTTTTTTTTTATTTTGACGGTAAATAAATTATCTTATCTTATCTTAGTAAGTATGAAAACCTAAATTATCCTGTTTGTAAGCTATTTGAATTCCACAGAAGAATGAGGTTTTATCATGTAATTTCAAATCTCAGGACAAAAATATGATTATCATAGCTGGAAAGAGCTTGTTGAAATTAGTAAAAATGAGAAGTTTGGAAAAGATCGCTTCACAAATTGCGAAGATATGAATTTTCAAAAAAATCGAAATGTTATATGAAAACCTTTTGGAAATTTACGCTAGTAGGCAACTCTTGCCTCCAACAAAGGTTTTAATACAAAATTTTGATTTTTGAAAATTCATATCTTCGCAATTTGTGAAGTGATCTTATCCAAACTTCACATTTTTACTAATTTCAACGAGCTCTTTCCAGCTATGATAATCATTTTTTGTCCTATGAGTTTTGAAATTACATGATAAACCCTCATTTGAATATTGATCACAAGTAACTTGCACTGTTCTTCTCAAACACATTACTAATCCATGAAGACAAAACAAAGGAAATCACTACCGTGAAGGAGGTTTGATATGTGATCTTAATTAGCATAGAATTTGGTCAAATTTACTTTGAATTTTTCCAAAAATTATGAATGATTTGAGAATCAATATCAAACAGTGACTCAAAAGAGGTTTCTTCCAATATCCAAACACCAACAATTTTGTACAAAAATTTGCGTTCACCTTATTTTTTTCAACATAGCTACGCAGTGTTTGGATATCGGATGAAACACTTTTTCTTGTGTTTGCCATGGACGTTTATTGACAGAGGGCCCAATTAATGGATTTCTATTGTATAACTTAATTTTAGCTCGGCAAGACAAGGATGACATTACCATGCAGGTTAGATGACTGGAATTACAGTATTTACTGTAAGGCATCATCCATAAACTCTTTTATGTTTTGATTGATGGTCAGGAACACCAGTGCAATGTTTTTATCACAAATGAAAAACACTACCTTGCACCAATGTTTTGCATGCACCTGCTAAAACTATAATGGTGTTTTGATTTGCAGTTTTGTTTAGTGTTTACATGCACCTGCTAAAACTATAATGGTGACCCTAAAGACCCTTTGTCCAAATGCCCTAAAGACCTTTGCCAAGCCAATGTTGCACCAATGTTTTGATTTAGTGTTTACATGCACCTGCTAAAACTATAATGGTGACCCTAAAGACCCTTTGTCCAAGCCCATGCCTTGCACCAATGTTTTGATTTAGTGTTTACATGCACCTGCTAAAACTATAATGGTGACCCTAAAGACCCTTTGTCCAAGCCCATGCCTTGCACCAATGTTTTGATTTAGTGTTTACATGCACCTGCTAAAACTATAATGGCGACCCTAAAGACCCTGTGTCCAAGCCCATGATGCCTTGCGTCAATGTTTTGATTTAGTGTTTACATGCACCTGCTAAAACTATAATGGCGACCCTAAAGACCCTTTGTCCAAGCCCATGATGCCTTGCACCAATGTTTTGATTTAGTGTTTACATGCACCTGCTAAAACTATAATGGCAACCCTAAAGACCCTGTGTCCAAGCCCATGATGCCTTGCACCCTGTTTTGATGTTGTGTTTACATGCACCTGCTAAAACTATAATAGCGACCCTAAAGACCCTGTGTCCTATCCCATGATGCCTTGCACCAATGTTTTGATTTAGTGTTTACATGCACCTGCTAAAACTATAATGGCGACCCTAAAGACCCTGTGTCCAAGCCCATGATGCCTTGCACCAATGTTTTGATTTAGTGTTTACATGCACCTGCTAAAACTATAATGGCGACCCTAAAGACCCTTTGTCCAAGCCCATGATGCCTTGCACCAATGTTTTGATTTAGTGTTTACATGCACCTGCTAAAACTATAATGGCGACCCTAAAGACCCTTTGTCCAAGCCCATGATGCCTTGCACCAATGTTTTGATTTAGTGTTTACATGCACCTGCTAAAACTATAATGGCAACCCTAAAGACCCTGTGTCCAAGCCCATGATGCCTTGCACCAATGTTTTGATGTTGTGTTTACATGCACCTGCTAAAACTATAATAGCGACCCTAAAGACCCTGTGTCCTATCCCATGATGCCTTGCACCAATGTTTTGATTTAGTGTTTACATGCACCTGCTAAAACTATAATGGCGACCCTAAAGACCCTGTGTCCAAGCCCATGATGCCTTGCACCAATGTTTTGATTTAGTGTTTACATGCACCTGCTAAAACTATAATGGCGACCCTAAAGACCCTTTGTCCAAGCCCATGATGCCTTGCACCAATGTTTTGATTTAGTGTTTACATGCACCTGCTAAAACTATAATGGCGACCCTAAAGACCCTGTGTCCAAGCCCATGATGCCTTGCACCAATGTTTTGATTTAGTGTTTACATGCACCTGCTAAAACTATAATGGCGACCCTAAAGACCCTGTCTCCTATCCCATGATGCCTTGCACCAATGTTTTGATTTAGTGTTTACATGCACCTGCTAAAACTATAATGGCGACCCTAAAGACCCTGTGTCCAAGCCCATGATGCCTTGCACCAATGTTTTGATTTAGTGTTTACATGCACCTGCTAAAACTATAATGGCGACCCTAAAGACCCTGTGTCCAAGCCCATGATGCCTTGCACCAATGTTTTGATTTAGTGTTTACATGCACCTGCTAAAACTATAATGGCGACCCTAAAGACCCTGTGTCCAAGCCCATGATGCCTTGCACCAATGTTTTGATTTAGTGTTTACATGCACCTGCTAAAACTATAATGGCGACCCTAAAGACCCTGTTTTCCCATGATGCCTTGCAGTTTTGATTGTGTTTTACATGCACCTGCTAAAACTATAATGGCGACCCTAAAGACCCTGTGTCCAAGCCCACGATGCCTTGCACCAATGTTTTGATTGTGTGTTTACATGCACCTGCTAAAACTATAATGGTGACCCTAAAGACCCTGTGTCCTATCCCATGATGCCTTGCACCAATGTTTTGATTTAGTGTTTACATGCACCTGCTAAAACTATAATGGCGACCCTAAAGACCCTGTGTCCAAGCCCACGATGCCTTGCACCAATGTTTTGATATTGTGTTTACATGCACCTGCTAAAACTATAATGGCGACCCTAAAGACCCTGTGTCCAAGCCCATGATGCCTTGCACCAATGTTTTGATTTAGTGTTTACATGCACCTGCTAAAACTATAATGGCGACCCTAAAGACCCTGTGTCCAAGCCCACGATGCCTTGCACCAATGTTTTGATTTAGTGTTTACATGCACCTGCTAAAACTATAATGGCGACCCTAAAGACCCTGTGTCCAAGCCCATGATCCCTTGCGCCAATGTTTTGATATTGTGTTTACATCACCTGCTAAAACTATAATGGCGACCCTAAAGACCCTGTGTCCAAGTCCATGATGCCTTGCGTCAATGTTTTGATTTAGTGTTTACATGCACCTGCTAAAACTATAGAGACTTTAAATAGAATACAGTAATTGTGTTTTGGTCTAGGATGGTTCAAACTGACGACAAATTGTTCAGATTTTCTTCTGATCTAAAATCAGATTTCAATTTCCGTAAACATTATACACATCATGGGGCTGGGTCACATAGTCTGTAAGGTTCTACTGTCTAAGACTTTGTCAATTTACAGAGCGTTAACATGCAGCCATCTACAGTGCTTTGACGCAGCTCTCTATCTACAAATGAATGAAAGGTATTTTAATAGAATACAGTAAAAACCTGCATATAAGAAACTGCAGATTAAGAACCTCCAGGCTGAAATTTAGCTAATTATAAGCATCCGATAATAAGAACCAGTTCAGCCTGACAAATCAAGCAGGTTCTTATGTGAAAAATGACTAAAGCTCAGAACACACAGGTGTACATGACACAGTTCAGGTGCTGAATATGCAGAAATATTATATTTACTATGCAGTTGGGTTGTTAATGTTTAGTGTAAATATTAGACCTTTCAGGGTCAATAGTTCACTAATTAAAACAAATTGTAAGGAAATACACCATACTGTATCAGGAACAATAATTATTGTTTTTTTGCCCTGTAAATAAGAACCTGTTGGAACCTTAATTCAGCCTGATTTCTCACTAGACACCCAATATATAAGAACCATTTCAGCCTGACTTGGAAAAATAGGGGTTCTTTTATGCGGGTTTTTACTGTATACAGTACGACATCCATACATGTACATGTACTAGCTTGTTGATGAGCACTGCTGGTTCTTATAGTATTAAATCATTGAGAATGTTTTGTGTCTCTTGTAGAAAAACAACTTGGATTTGCCCTGTCTGTGATAAGAAAGCTTTCTTTAAGGATTTGTTCCTGGATGGGTAAGCCTCTTAATCATCATCATCATCATCATCATCATCATCATTATCATCATCATCATCATGATTGTAGTTAAAAACTGATAAAATTGTGACCCTCTACAGGGCTTATGGTTTGATGCGCGGATGCGGAACCGCATAATTTGGCTTGCTCCGCATAATTCGCATAAACCGGCAATTCCCGTATAATCCTGCATAATTTGGAGAAATTTGTAGAAAATCATAAAACAGGTATCTATTTTCGCTATTTCTCAAAGATTCTTCACAAATTAACCGAAGTTATCAGTAGATTTCCTTCGATTCCTAGATTCCCAAATCGTCAAATTGTACGATTCACACTGGAATGACAAGGCGTTCTATGTTAAAAACCGTGGGGGCCTGTTGTCTAAATTTTATGTTTACGTTTTCCCGGAAAAACAAGCTGAATTCTTTTCTGATCGAGTTCCTCCATAATATTTTGCGAGTTAAATTATGGTTTAAAAACATAATTATGTTGTAAAAGAATCAACAGAGGAAATTAGATGGAAATGAAATGTCACGAAGCGATATAAAATGTTTCAGCTCGACCGAATAAATCATTACCCACGTGCAATCTGGTACGGAATACTTTATAGGTTCAGTTGAAGTTTAATGTAGACTTTCTAGTACATATATTTGAAAATTTGAGATAATCAACCATCTCTCTTTAATACTCAACAACCAGCTTTTTATTTCGGCCCTTATCGCGTTTCTGAGGATATGCAAATTACCATGAGAACGGCTCTCTCTGATTGGTCGGAAACAGCCCTTATAATCTTTACGATCAAATTGAAGAAATCGTTCATTTCAAGTTTCAATTTAGCCTGCGTAGCAAGCGTTTTTTAGGCCACATGGAAGAGTTACGCAGGCTAGTTTCAATTCAGTTTCAAAAGGACAGGAACGAAGCATGCAAGAGAAATTGCCTCTAATTTGAAGCATTATAAGCTTGTTTGAAGTGAAACACGATAAAACAATTTTATTTCTGCATTAAAATGTATGACGTCATCCCGCATAATTCGCCAAAAAAATTCCGCATAATTCTGATTCCCCCCCCCCCCCCCCCCCCCCCCCCTTCCCCCGCATCCTACCATAAGCCCTGCCTCTAGTGGATGACAACACACTAATAAAAAATGATTCTGATACAGTACCGCTCAAAAGCAACTTACCAGGCTCTCTCAATACAAGAATTATCATATTGCATTTCAATAAACAACAATACGAGTGGTACCATAGTAGCGATGATGATGATAATGAGGTTCATGTTGGTAAAAGCCGATGAGGCAACACAACAACACACCATTTTCAGTTTCAGTGTACATTGTACATGTATTTACAAATAACATAATTTCTTACAATTCAAATAACACTGACCCACAAATAGCAAAGGAACTAATCAAGGCGGGTGACATATGAGCTCATGCAATGATGCTGATTTTGTTGTGATTTTATTGAACGCTGCAGACCTTTTGCATATCTTGTAGACAAAGAAATGTTATTTCTTGAATGAAGAAAAAGGTTTTGAATATATTTTGTTTGTTTCTTGCTCAGTTTATTTAGAGAAATACTAGACAGTGCTGATTGCAAGGAGATAGCATTTTATGAAGATGGCTTTTGGAGGCCTATTGATGCTGATGGGCATGGTAAAGACACTATAATAGAGTCGTTTTGGTATGAGTGGGAAACCTACGGTAGCATGACATCAAATGGCTTCCTTTCTGAACCAATCAAAAAGCGTGCAGCTGCATCTCATCCAATCAAATTATATCAATACGGCACGGTACCGTATCTTTCCTACTCATACGACAGGGACTCTATTGCATACAGCTAATTCAGAAAGCGTTGTCGGCGATCGACTTCAAACCTACGCAACTAGACCTAAAAGGAATATGGGTAAAAATCAATGAGTCTATAAATACACTATCAAAAAGGAACGTCTCTCACGGAATATGAGTCATAGCTGCTTCTGTTTCCTTGTTTTAAAACACGTAGTCATACATTATTTTACAGATTCACCTGCCATTTTCACCAAATACCAAAAGCATGCATATATCATATCTACCCATACTCCTTTTCGGTCTAGTCGCGTAGACTTGAAGTCGATCGCCGACAACGTTTTCTGAATTATCTGTATATATAAATGTATTTAGTTGTTCCAGTTTTGTGAGGTGTTGTACTTTGTTCTCATGTATGTATTGTTCATTTTATTGTAGATCAAGAAAACAAGGCAGCTGTTAAAGCTATTATTGCTTCAAGTGCAGTTATTCAACACCCAAAGTCTGTCATTAGAAGTGGTAAGAACTTAATGTATTAAAAATGTCAATTGGAATGGAAGCATAAATATAAAAGGTGCGAACAAATTAAAAAATTTTTTTTTTTTTAAAGATTCATTACAAAGTTTATTTACAAAGCATATATAACCACAGGTAGCCCAAGCTCAGTATCAGTGGCGTAAATTCAGTAAATGTATGGGCTTTCTTGTTCTGGTGTACTTGAATAAATAAATAAAAAATCGTTTGCCTTTATTCGCCTCGTACTTGTTCCTTGTGCTGTCCTTTACCTCTGTAGGAATTTCTAGGCCATTCCGCTTGAAATTGAGAGAGTTACGGCGGTTAAAAAAAAAAATCCCTACCAGTAAGAAAATATAGAAGGTAGGTCACTCATGGCCGCCAGCGAACTCACATGGTCCCACTCAAATGCTCGTAAATCTCTCGAAACTAGACATAACGCCAAATTTCTTTCGGTAAACTGTAGTCCAATGCAAGTCCGATAAATCACACTGCCATTCCCTTCTCTTACTCATCACTATCTGCATCCAAGAGCAAGGTTTTTGTGGCTTTCATCGGCAACATGAACCTCTGTACCTTCAAGTCTGACACGGATTTTGAACGGCCGTACAAAAATGCACACACCGGGGAGGGACAGAGGTACAATACAATACAATAGTTTATTTCAACACGTGTCGTCCAGGAGCGTGAAGCTCGTTCAAAATACGAACGTGCAGTATATAAGAATCTAATCAAGTTGACACTTGAATAAAATTTCGTTCTATCATAGATTACAGTATTTCTTCTGTCAAATTAATGTTCTGATTTCAAGGAAAAGGCCTTTGGAACAAATTCCAAATGGGGTATTGAAAATCAACACGAATTCGAAGAAAAGATTTTGTTATAATCTCTGACAAGATATGGTTGCAATCCTCACGGGAGGGTACGGAAATTTTATTCAAGTGTCAAATGTACCTCTGTCCCTCCCCGGTGTGTGCATTTTTGTACGGCCGTTCAAAATCCGTGTCCCCGGTGTGTGCATTTTTGTACGGCCGTTCAAAATCCGTGTCAGACTTGAAGGTACAGAGGTTCATGTTGCCGATGAAAGCCACAAAAACCTTGCTCTTGGATGCAGATAGCGATGAGTAAGAGAAGGGAATGGCAGTGTGATTTATCGGACTTGTATTGGACTACAGTTTACCGAAAGAAATTTGGCGTTATGTCTAGTTTCGAGAGATTTACGAGCATTTGAGTGGGACCATGTGAGTTCGCTGGCAGCCATGAGTGACCTACCTTCTATATTTTCTTACTGGTAGGGAATTTTTTTTTAAACCGCCGTAACTCTCTCAATTTCAAGCGGAATGGCCTAGAAATTCCTACAGAGGTAAAGGACAACACAAGGAATAAGTACGAGGCGAATAAAGGCAAAATATTTTTTATTTATTTATTCAAGTACATTTACACCAGAACAAGAAAGCCCATACATTTACTGTATTTACGCCACTGATACTGAGCTTGGGCTACCTGTGATATAACACGAACTGATACATCTTATTTTGTACAAAACAGTTTTTTTTTTTTTTTTTTTTAAATCTTCTACTAGTTGGCCTTTCCGTTTGGGTGGCCTACTCGTTTGAGGTGGTCTTGGCACATCCCATTTACAACAACACCTTACAGTTTGTAAACCATCCAAATTTTCTAATTATATAATAATAATAATAAATAAATTTATATAGCATCATTTTCCATACGGGTTCAATGGCGCTTTACATTTTAAGAAGTAACAATGGTGGTGGTAAACAATCAGGGTTTCCGGTTAACAGCATTTTTCAATGGCCTTCGGGCTAATCTTTACATAAATAAATAAACATACATGTAGTTTGTTGACTAGCAAGGGAATGATGATGATAGGAGTAGAGGTAGTGGTGACGACACTGATGATGATGCCAGTGATATGATGATGATGATATTGATGATGATGATGATGTCAGTGATGACGATGATGATGATGATTGATATTTTAGTCAGTACTAATGGAATTTGCCAATGATGGGAGAAAGTTGTAACAACGTTGATAATATTGTTGACAAACATTCGTGAGATATCATGCCACCTAGAAATATTATTAATTATTATTATTATTATTATTATTATTATTATCATTATCATCTGTAGCACCAACAGAACATGCAGAACCTCAGAAAAAAGATATGGATGTGATTGACCTGACAGAAGAGAGCAGTGACGATGAAGTTAATGATGATGATGATGATGACGAGGAGGAGGATGAAACACTGATGGAATCAGATGATACCTCTTCTTATAGGTTTGTTTGTAATGTTAATGTATGTTGCTGTCGGTGTTCCTAGACAAAGCCATGAGCCGTCACAACTGACAACAACTCCATTAATAATAATAATATTTAGTCAAAGAACGCACGAAATATGCACAAGAACGCGCGAAATATGGGACTGTATTTTGGGTAGTTACTTCAAACTGGCTTTCCAATCATTCATGCAGAATCGTGTGATGAAAATCAACCAATTAGCGTGCGAGAAATTCTACAGTTTTGGCTAGCGCACGCTCGTACAGAGATTTCCAAGTTTTCACTGTAATTTGTTGTAATAGCTAGTTTCTTTGACAAAATATATAATAAACAACTTATTAGTCGGCTAAGCATCTAATACGGCTGTGAATTTTTACTCGTCATGTATTTTGGCTCGCCTAAGCTTGCCAAAATACCAAATGACTCATAAAAATACACAGCCGTATTAGATGCTTAGCTGACTAACAACCTCTATTTATTTATTATTATAAAGCTTGCAGATGCAACTCATCCAATCAAACTCTTTCATTACGGCACAGCACTGTACGTTAACTTTGCCACTCGTACGAAACTGATGTTGTTTTTGCTCTTGATGTTGATGTTGATGTTGATGTCGTTGGCTGTTGTTGTTGTTGTTGTTGTTGATGTCTCTTCGCATAAACCCAGATAGGATAATATCTCAATGCCCTTACATATCAAAATATATATATAAAGTAATAAAAGTGTTTACAAATATGTTAAAAGGCATGGCCCCGGTTGCACAAAGGTGGTTAGCGCTATCCACCGGATAAGTCCTATCCAACAGATAAAAATGATGCAGTTATCTAATAAATGTTATTGGTTGGATAGGACTAACCACCTTCTGGGGCCAGGGCTCTTTTGTCCCAGCCCCTGCGACGGCCACAGAATAGCCATTATGGGGAGGTTTGACTGTAATCTGTTGTAGGATGTTGAAATACTGACTAGTCCTTGTACATCCAATGTTTTGTTGCAGTGATCCAATCAGTAGCAGCAAAGTAAGCAGTAGCAGTGGATACCCCAAGAGGATCTCATCGAGTTCTGTTATCATGCCGCCAGTTTCACCAGGCAGTCGATGCCTCAACTCAGGCTCATCAGGATCTCCTAGCTCTTCTCTCTTTAATCATCCTAGTTACTACTCAATACCGCCGCAACTCGAATTTCCAGGTAAGTCTTTTACTAAAAAATCTAACCTTAGAAAACCCTATATCAAAAAACTTTGAAATGGATGGTCTGAGATCGAGAGGAACTTTATGGGAGACTGAGGGTTTTCTCAAAATCCATTCATTCTACAATGTACCTTGAAATTGGATTAATCATGGTTGGTGTTCATACGGTAGATCCCCACATTTCTTGTTGGTCTTCTTGGATCATCCTTTTCAACGTTAAAAAAAATACAGGTGATATAGAAAAAAATATAGAAAAATATAGAAAAAAATATAGGTGATATAGAAAAATATATAGAAAAAAATTTAGAAAAAAATATAGGTGATATAGAAAAAAATATAGAAAAATATAGAAAAAAATATAGGTGATATAGAAAAAAATATAGAAAAATATAGAAAAAAATATAGAAAAAAATATAGGTGATATAGAAAAAAATATAGAAAAATATAGAAAAAAATATAGGTGATATAGAAAAAAATATAGAAAAATATAGAAAAAAATATAGGTGATATAGAAAAAAATATTTAGATCTTATTTGGGTTTTTTCCCGTAATACGGGTTGATATTTTACGAGTTGCGAATGTATTTTTCCGAGTCCCGAAGGGACGAGGAAAAATGCGAGTAACGAGTAAAATATCAGCCCGTATTACGGGAAAAAACCCAAATAAGTTATTTATTATACTACGTACTTTGAACGAAAACATAATTGTCCGTTTTTGAGTAAATTTATCTAATAATTATTTCAAAACCTTTCAAGGTCCGCCACAGGCAGCCCAACCATTGCTTTTGAGGCTACTAAATAATTCAATAAAATGATATTTGCGTCTTTTTTGATGGGCTTCCTGTGGTAGAGCGCGCGTGCGCGCAATACGTATTATGTTGGATTCCCTGTGCATAGAAATTGATGATGTTGGGATCCCTGTGTGCCGTCCCGCAGTACATGTGTATATTTACACAAGGTGTGAAACTGATGGCGTATCATGGCCTGATGTGCGCCGCATGTATGTGGTGCACTTTTCCGTGAACCGAAGAGCCGAAGTCGTCGTGCGCTACAGACCCGTGGGGGGTACCCAGGGTGAACACATTATTTTGTCGCTAATGGCGGGGCGTGGAAGAGAAGTTCATATCAAGAAAGACTGATTTTTTTCGGTGTAAACGTTGGGATTCTATTCCCTATTCATGGTAAGTTTAGAAGTTCACAATTCATGTCAACTTTAAGTAAATTTAGAAGAAATTTGACGGTTTTAAAGTAGTCCTTTTTCATTTTGAATGGTGGAGAAACTTTGGATATGTTTTGCTCGACACGTGAGAAAGTTTTGTTGAAAATAAACTGAACTAAAATTACTTTTTGTCATGGTTTTTACGTAGTATTTGCTCTAAATGTTCTCTAATAAAAGGACTTACCTATACTAGGGCAGAAGGGCTACTTAATACTCCTCAACAAATCAGTTTTTTCCCATAAATTATGACTGAGCTATTTGACTTGTGTAGTTCAGTGTCAGTGATTGAAATCACATTTCCACAAGGAACCTCTTTCAACTTTATCTGTTTAAACATTACTGAGTGTTTGACATAATTTTGTACTTTACTTATAGTTCTTCTGACACAAGGGAACGCCAACACAGCATAAACCATCAGTGAAGCAAAAATATAGACGAACTGACTCAATTCACTCGGACATCGAAGGAGACATGAATGGCGAAGGACTTGTGAAGCTGTGAACTAAAATATTATCAGTTGTTCGTTATTGTCATTGAAATAGCACAACACATTTAGCAAATAAGCTTACTATCATCTGAGAGAAACACAGAGTAATTTTAACGGCGTATTTTTCGTAAGAACGTAAGTAAGCTAATCGCTCCAACTGTGATGTTTGTTATTCATTCACAACTTGTCGATTGTGTATATTAAAGCTTAATATTTATTTCATTGTTATTATTTATCCATGCTATTACTGATCAATATAGTGAATAAATTGCAAAGAAAGAACGGCAAAACAGTGTGTAAAAAGCTAGTAAACTTTTATTGTTGAAATAAATACGTTTGTTTGTCATTTTGTGTACAAGTACTGATAGCAAATGTGTTGTGCAGTACTAAATATTGAGACTATTCAGCATTTATAAAACACAATGCGTCAATTTTGAAGATTTTAATCGATAAAAATCAAAATACAAAACAAATAATTTACAGAAGTCAAAACAGAAAACAAAGAAAGTATATTGTAGATGTTTTGACTCATGTTTAGTGAACATATAAATGTTAAAACTTGCCAAAAAGAGCACAGTTCAGATCTGCCGAGCGCTTGTCGATGCCTTCTCGAAGATAAAATCCGACTGCTTCACGGAAAAGTGCACCAGCTACTTGCGGCGCACATCGGGCCACGACGCACAAAATTTCAAAAATTAGTTTCTCAGCGTACGTTGAAGTTAGACGACTGATACTTACAAAGTATTTCGAGAATACGGTAAAGTTTAGTTATTCGAAGAAAACATGTATTGTCACGACATTTTGACAAAGTTAGGGTCAAAAACGTATTTGTCACGTGACCTAGTTTCATACCTTGTGTAAATATACACATTTGCTGCGGGCGCATCCCGCAGGACGCACACAGGAAGCCCAACATAGGACATTACTCAACACAGGGAACCCAACATAATACGTATTGCGCGCGCGCGCGCTCTACCACAGGAAGCCCATCAAAAAAAGACGCAAATATCATTTTATTGAATTATTTAGTAGCCTCAAAAGCAATGGTTGGGCTGCCTGTGGGTCCGCGCGCTCTTTTACAATAACAAACACAGAGAATGACGAATCGCTCGCGCACGGAGCCAGCGCGCGCTTGAAACGGTTTTTCTTTCAAACTTTATCCTTGCTTTTGGATGATTTTTTGACTTTGTTGTTTTAAAAAAGAAATCGCAAGCGGTTTTCCATTGTCTGTACTCTTATTGACAATGGATTTGACATCACAAAATGTTCAAAACTTTGCAGTGAAACCGGTTTTAGAACTATGGTAATACGGCTTTCGAACTATGGTAATACGGCTCCATATTTTTCAAGTTCTCTTGACCTTATAAGGTAAAATTACGTAATAGTAGTATAATAAAGAAAAATATAGAAAAAAATATAGGTGATATAGAAAAAAATATAGAAAAATATAGAAAAAAATATAGGTGATATAGAAAAAAATATAGAAAAATATAGAAAAAAATATAGGTGATATAGAAAAAAATATAGAAAAATATAGAAAAAAATATAGAAAAAAATATATAGAAAAAAATATAGAAAAAAAAATATAGGTGATATAGAAAAAAATATAGAAAAATATAGAAAAAAATATAGGTGATATAGAAAAAAATATAGAAAAAAATATAGAAAAAAATATAGGTGATATAGAAAAAAATATAGAAAAATATAGAAAAAAATATAGGTGATATAGAAAAAAATATAGAAAAATATAGAAAAAAATATAGGTGATATAGAAAAAAATATAGAAAAATATAGAAAAAAATATAGAAAAAAATATAGGTGAAGAATAGTAAATAATAGTGCTTTGTTGTTGTAGGTCTAGATCTTTATCGATTTCTTCAGAGTGGAGATGAAGTAAGTATGGCACAATACAAACAATATAACTGTGAAATATAGTGTTATCTCTATTGTTGTTTCATCAGTGCTATTTAGTGACTAATTAGTACTGTTTCACAGATATAATGTTTGATAATGAATGTTTGTACTCTATTACTTTGCTTATACATTCCTACACCTTCACCACCACCATCATCATATTAACATCAGCAGCATCATTATTAACATCAGCATTGTTGTCTTCACCAACATCATCATCTTCATTATAACCACTGACAGTCATCATCATCATCATTTTCACCACCATCATCATCATCATTATTAACATCAGCATTGTTGTCTTCACCAACATCATCATCTTCATTATAACCACTGACAGTCATCATCATCATCATTTTCACCACCATCATCATCATCATTATTAACATCAGCATTGTTGTCTTCACCAACATCATCATCTTTATCTCTACTGTTTCACAACCATCATCATTGTCATCTTCATCATAACCACTGACAGTCATCATCATCTTCATCATTATCACCACCACCATTATCATCTTCACCGCCACCATTATCATCATCATCCTTGTTAATACTTTACTAAATCTGCACCAATGTATTTATGTTTTTTTGAACGTTACTTTTCAGTATGTCCCAAGCAGTTTATTTATGAATGACCAAAATAGCCTATTGGAACAATTAGGAGGAACTTCATCAAATGTCATCCATCTAGACTGAGCACTGTTTATCTACCCATCAATAACCAGTGCCCTTGGCCAAACACACTGATGTTCAATAGCTACTGTCAGCAGGAGAGACCTCATCAGTTCCATCTTGACTGAGTATCATGTGCACCCATCAAAGGTGGGCATCGTTACAACTTGAAAACACAATACAATAAGCAAAGCTGATGTTGAATAGCTACTGTCAGCAAGAGAGACCTCATCAGTTCCATCTTGACTGAGTATCATGTGCACCCATCAAAGGTGGGCATCGTTACAACTTGAAAACACAATACAATAAGCAAAGCTGATGTTGAATAGCTACTGTCAGCAGGAGAGACCTCATCAGTTCCATCTTGACTGAGTATCATGTGCACCCATCAAAGGTGGGCATCGTTACAACTTGAAAACACAATACAATAAGCAAAGCTGATGTTGAATAGCTACTGTCAGCAGGAGAGACCTCATCAGTTCCATCTTGACTGAGTATCATGTGCACCCATCAAAGGTGGGCATCGTTACAACTTGAAAACACAATACAATAAGCAAAGCTGGTGTTGAATAGCTACTGTCAGCAGGAGAGACCTCATCAGTTCCATCTTGACTGAGTATCATGTGCACCCATCAAAGGTGGGCATCGTCACAACTTGAAAACACAATACAATAAGCAAAGCTGATGTTGAATAGCTACTGTCAGCAAGAGACCTCATCAGTTCCATCTTGACTGAGTATCATGTGCACCCATCAAAGGTGGGCATCGTCACAACTTGAAAACACAATACAATAAGCAAAGCTGATGTTGAATAGCTACTGTCAGCAGGAGAGACCTCATCAGTTCCATCTTGACTGAGTATCATGTGCACATTTGTGTTGTGTGACAATCCAATCACAAGTGAATACCTCCAACCTTGTTGCCAGTCTTCTGCAAAGAGCACCCCTCCCGTGCTATCTTGTTTTGGGAGTTGGTGAAGCACATATTTCGTTTTAAAACTCTCTGAATTCCTTACCATAAGCCCTCAGAGAGGCAATTCAATAGACATACTGGTGTTTTACTACTAAGAAGCCTTGTTGGCTATTATACAAAGTCCTTGTTCTCCTACACTTCTCCCATCCCTCTTCTTCCCTCCCCTTCTCCTCCTCCCCAGGCCACCGAGGGAAGGTGCTTGCCACACCATGTGACATGGCACAACTCCGTGGTTGTACCTTTTAAAATAAGTTTTAATGATCTGAATTTTCTTGTAAATATTACTTGGAAGGTGAATGATGTATTCAATCACGTGCCCTTTTAAGATGAATGTCATTGACCGAGTTTTAGAAACTTCTTCGTATAGAGTGCAATTTAGAAAAGCTTGAAAACTAAATAACTAATTAGTACTAAATAGCACTAATGAAACAATAGAAAACAATAGAAATAGCACTATTTAGTACTATTTAAAGTTAGTAGAGTGCAAATTAGAAAAGCTTGAAAACTAAATAACTAATTAGTACTAAATAGCACAAATGAAACAATAGAAAACAATAGAAATATCACTATTTAGTACTATTTAAGGTTAGTACTACTTCACGCTTTTCTAAATTGCACTCTACTACTTCACGCTTTTCTAAATTGCACTCTAACAATGCCTGGTGGTATTCTCAAGACTAGACCTGTTTATATGGTTATTGACCTCTATATCTTTTACAGCAGAGAATGACCTAAATGTTTTATCGACGAGAATATATATTATGAGAGGGAAAGACATGTAAATATGAGGTTCTTTTATGACATATTTCTCTTAGAATATTTGAATCAGAATTGGAATAAATTATTATGAAATGAGTGCAGGTTATTTTGTAGTTTCAGTTTTCATGAACTTAAAGTGTTTACCATAAACAATCACTGCATGCTAGGAAACACAGCTCCCTCCCTCCCCGACACACACACAACCCTTCCCCCAAGTCATTCCCTGCACCTCACTGGAAAACGTACGCTCTTCAAACCTTGAAAATGACCAAAACCTTGGAAAAATGTGCAACTAATTCTCCAAGGTTTACAAGAGTGCGCGCGTTTTTATCAGTGCTTTCGTGTAAACAACACATGATGTTAGTCATTTCGATTTGATTTTCGCGCGGAACTGTGCGACTGTTTCAGGTGGCGCCATTGCTGTCTATGTTGTGTGCCAAACTCGATTCAAACTTCGATACATCACTTCAAACTTATCGCCGTATTGTGAAATGAAGCTTCGCCTACTAAAAACAGTCCCACAATGCCCCACAAACATCAACACCGGAATGGCTAATAGACCCTCTCTCCCTGAAATGAGCTCTTCAAACAGATCTTTTGTTTTTCGCGGTGAAACTCCAAAACTTCAGAATGGAAATTTATTGATTGTTGTGTATTTGATATATACATGCATGCACGGCAACGTTGTAATGCCATTTAAAACAACGACAATCTAGAATAAGTATTGACTAATTGGACACATTGAAATCACTATCAAGTTAAATGTCTTCGATCAAGTGTTCTTCGTTCTCAGGTGCACTTGATTGGATTCCGGTATCCATGACAACCAGCTCTGTCAAGCCTTCATGTTCATCTCTCTCGGTAACAAGTTGACAGCGCATAGGAGATTCGATACCAGTCTCCTGGCTGGAGCCTGACGAGTAAGTGCCAAATATGTACGTAGGGAGGTACTGTGGTGCAGTAGCGAAGGAGCTTGGTGACGAGGTGTCCTTGTTTGATTGAAGGTTGTCAATTATCATAACTTCTTGATGGCTTCCGCTTGCTTTGCCTTGAAGTTGAAAGATATCAAAATTTACATCCTAAAAATGTTAGTCAATTATCCATCCAAGCAACCCACCCGTAAAAGGATTACCTATTCTGTCAAAAATGGGAATATAAAATGGCAAGGGCTGGCGGAGCCTCTCCGTTTTAAAATTTGTTCAGTACCCTGCCTACCCTGGGTACCAGAGGTTTCTGGTACCCAGGGTATACCCTGCCCCCACCCGACGGACTATCCATGCAGTTGACACATAAGGCTTACCATAGTCCGTGTTATTTGGTTGTTCGAGTACACCACCACCATACTCCGTATCTTCTGTAGGTGTCATTGTCACATACTCTGTATTTTCTACTTGGTTTACTTGAGTGTCGCCTGTGTTCACTATTGTCTGTACTGCTGATATCGTCTCTGAACTACTTCGATAGGTTGTTGCCATTCCTTTGGCGCGGCAATCAGCGACTGAAAGAAAGCTCGATTATAAGTTTTTGTTTTGTTGTTTATTCGTCATTAGTTTGCTTCATTTCTCCCTTTCTTTTTCCTCCGTTCTTTCCGTCCATTGTTCTTTCCTTTCTTCCACATCCTTCTTATTCCCACCCTCTCTTCTTTTCTTCTTTCTTTCCTACTTTTCCTCCTTTCTTGCCGTTTTTCTCGAGCCCTATTATCCTCTTACCCTCTCGCCCGAACCTTTCCTTCCGTCCTTGCTTCTATCCTTTCTTCCCCGTCCTTCCTTCTCCCTCTTAACTTACTTTCTTCTTCCCAGATATGCCTTGTTATGTTATTCAAAAATATGCGAAGACAAAAAAACGCATTTTTTGTACACGATCCCACAAGCTTTTCAGCTTTAATTTTAATCGTGGATAAATAAAGTTATTGTATTGTATTTTGTATCTCTTCGACATTCACGAAGTTTACCTGAATTGCTCTCTGATATCCTCTGGCTTTGATTAAACTGTATTTTGTCCACCTGACGCTTCTCTTTCGCGCGTCTGTTCTGGAACCAAACTTGGACTCGGTCCTCTGGCAAGTCACTTTTAGAGGCAATACACTGGCGCAGTTTGCCATCGGGGTAATGCTGCTCGCGGAATCCTGCTTCCAATACGGCTAACTGATCTTGGGTAAATACAGTTCTGCTGCGCCGTCGTTTGTCTTTTATTCTGTAATCATTTACTATTAAAGAAAGGGTATTTCTTACATTAATGTATTCTCTTTTTTGTATAAATAGGTATTTATGTGTCCCCTATTAGTAGAGAAAATCTCCCTAAAGTTGTTGATGATGATGATGATGATGATGATGATTATAATTATAATAATAATTATTATTATTATTATTATATTATTATTATTATTATTTTTTTATTTTTTTTTATTTTTAATATTTGATCATTATTCGCGCATCGTTAGAATTATCTTTCATGAAATCTGAGATTTGTTTTCGGATATTAAAATAGTCAGATAGTCACTTGTATCATTTCGTATGCATGTTGCGTATATAACTACAGGATTAGAAAATTATCTACAACGCCACGCAACATTTGGCACAAAACTGCTGGTAAACTGTCCTTTGTGTTGCATAGTATAAATACCAGATAGTTTGATTCTTGTGAAATTAGATGCTCTCAGATTATAGAAGCTAGAAAAACCCAGTTTAGTAAGTTTAACGAAACAAGTTTTGGTGCATGTGAATGGGGCATAAGTCGTCTTGACACTTGCCGTCATATTATATATAGACATAGACATAGACTTTATTTTAGTACCAGTAGTTTGCATACAATTTAGTTTATAAGTTAAGTTAATAAATGAGGAAAAAGTTATGTTTTGCGGGTTAAGTAATATAACTGGATTATTAGGTACAAGCTATCTATAATAACGCGAGATAGATAGCTAAGAATATAATTCATTTTGAAAAATATAATTTGGTCAGTCAATGAAGAACAAGAAAAATGCAAATACACACATACAATAATATAATAATAATACAGTATAAGCTGACATGACTATGTATCATAAACTTATATTTAAAGTGAACGGATAAGATAAAGTAATATAGAATCATTAGTTACATGGATCAAGAAAATACATAAATACTTGATATATAATAAACAAATAAAATAATTGATAAATACAATATATATTAGATGATAGAATATAAAATGAATCATGTGGGAGTAAGATTTTAATAATTGATCATTAATTTTTTCTTTCTTTCATTGGATCCGAATCCGGATTTTCAAATCCGAATCCAAAAACAGATTTTGCGTTTCTTTTACCGAATCCAGAACAGGATTCTGAATCCATGAAATCCATCCTCGAGGTGGATTCTAAGGAACAAATCTGAATCCGGATACTTTGGATTCAGAATCCGGAGCGTTTCTTTCGGAGAGGATTCGAAAAGACTTCTTCTGGTCAGCGGTGCACAGCCATTTCAACAAAGGTAATAACTTTGTATTTCTTTGAATTTATGCGTTATTTGTATAAAAACTGTCACTAGTTTCGAATCAGGAACTGGTAGCGGAATCTACTGTTGTACTGTGGAATTATTTCTTCAAAATATAGCTCGTTACGAACTCTGTCTCTAAGGCTCTTCTCAGTGTTTTTGTCGATGGAAGAAGGGCGAGAAAACCTTCATCTCGGGCTCTCCTGTTGTAGAAAGAAGAGCTTGCTCTATGTAGTCGTCAGAAAAGAGTTCTTCAAAAAATATAAACAAACTTCCACCTTGCACCGCCATTTTGTTCTGTTTTTAAAGCTTCCGCGAATTTTTTGGGACTCGTGCCGTGGTTACCATGGTAAAAATCCCTTTTCGGATTCAATGTTTCTTTTGTCATGAAGAATCCGTCGAGTTTTGGACCTGAATCCGGATTCGGATCCAATGAAAGAAACGCAGCCTTAACTCTATTTAATCTTTTCATGGATTCATCGATTTCATTCCAGATTTTAGCACCAGAAAATTTGATGTTAACTAGTTCCATAGTTTGTCCTTGCCTTTGGTAGAGAATACGAGGATTTAGAAGCCAATCTAGTGTTGTAAGAGTGCTTTTTATTCACTGGATTGAAGAAGGATTTCAAGGAAATAGGTAGATTATTTGAATAGAAATCGTGCATAAATAGTGCAGTTTGAAAGAAAATGAGGTCAGTGAGTTTTAATATATTTAGGTTAATAAATAAAGGATTAGTATGAGCATTATAGAGGCCCTGTTAGGGTTTTAGGATTATGAGTTATTAGGGGTTTTTAGACAAGGGATACGGTTATTGGCCACTAAATTGAAAGATTATGGATTATTTGTGTTGCATTTTATAATTTAGGATTATTATCGGTCATTTCTTTCAGGAATATATTTGTTTACAAAATTGGGATACAGATTATTTCCAAAATTTACCCAGGATTATGGATTATTCAGACCCCCCCTAACAGGACCTCATTATAATTAACAAAAGTCATAAGCCGTAATTACACTTCTTTTGCAGAGTGAACAAAGGATTAGTTGTTGATTGGTAAGTGTGTCCCCAGGCTATTATGCCATATGTTAGATAGGGGTAAACCAGAGAATAATAGAGGTTTTTAAGTCTTTTAAGAATATCTAAATTAACAAAGTGTCGCGCCTTAGATATTATTCCAATGCTCCTCTTGATTTTATTAGATATGTAGGAGACGTGGTGTTTCCAGTTTAAATGTTCATCTATCATTACACCCGGCCCAGGTATTTTATATGGGACTCATGTTTTAGGGACACATTATTGATTTTAATTTGAATATCATAAGTTAGTTTCTTTTGGACAGGATGAAAAATTATAACATTTGATTTCTCAATGTTTACTAATAAGAGCCAGTCGCTTATTTGTACAAAGCCAGGCATTTACGAGTAACAATTGATCGTTGACAATTGATTCCAGGGAATTTAATCAGCAAAAAGATGAAAGTCAAGGAGATAGGATGATCTATGAAAGTCATTTATATATAAGAAGAAGAGCAAGGGCCCTAAGACCGAGCCTTGGGGGACACCGCAAGATATTGGTAGAGTGACCGAGATTTAACATTGCCAAGTGTGACAAACTGACTTCTATTCATTAGGAAAGATTCAAACCAATGTGCCTCGTATTCCATAATGTTCTAGTTTTTGAATAAGTATTTTGTGATCAACAGTGTCGTATTCAGAAAAACTGGCAAGTTAATTAAATATGATCTTAATTATCATCAAGAACCCTTAAACAATCAGAACCCAATTTAAGTCATAATTTGCTCGACGTTTACAAATTAAAATAGCTAACTTCTTTAATCATCGATAATTACAAATGGAAATAAACAACGCTCGACGTGACGTAGATCTATATGTTGACTTACCGTCACCTCCTGGCACATTCCCGTACATCCCACACGTGCCAAATGCTGAGGGGGGTAGTGTTGCATGTGGCATGTAGTACTGATAGTAGTAACGCGAAGGATACAGAGGCATTTGAGATACAGGAATCCCGGCGAGAGTCGCAAAAGTCGACGCCATTTGTTGCGTTTGCTGGATAGATGAAAGCTGATGTCCAAACTGATTTCTATCCACTGTAACTTCGAAAGATGAAGCAGACTTCGGGAGTGTTTTTGGGTCATCCAGGGAAACGTTTTTCTGGGCGTTGTCTTGTTCCATATTTGTTGTCTATTATCTTATCGTAAAAACTTGTCTTTGTTAAAAACAAGTGCAAAATTTTCAATTTGAGTCACTACACATGTATGACGTAAAGCATTGCAATTGTGACGTATCTCTGATCTCATCGTGCGCGCGCGCGAAACGCGCAGACACGATCCCTCTCGACCCCAGAGACATATTTACTGCGCATGACAATTCGTCGCTGGCCGAAAGTAACGCAGGCTCTGGGGACGAGATTGTGTATGCATGCGTTAATGGTACGTGCACGAGTTTGCCAGTTTTTAGGTGTTTTAAAGGTGAACTGTTGATGTCTGAAACGAAGACACTGGATATCTCCCTCATTCAGTTTACGAATTTGTAGACAAAATAGCTGGTGACGTGGCACAAAGTGTGCAGTTGTTTGGTTTTCCGACTAGGATAAGACTTGCAATGTCAATACAAAACATAGAAGTTCAAAAGCTGCGCAGATAAGACGCGTGTCTACTCACTGACCAGAAAAATATGTTATCGGTGTAGGAGTGCCAGCTTACTGGCCAGCAATATATGTTATTTTTAAAATAAACACTTAAAAGGAAGACAAATAACATATATTGCTGGCCAGTAAGCTGACACTCCTACACCGATAACATATTTTTCTGGTCAGTGAGTAGACACGTGTCTTATCTGCGCAGCTTTTGAACTTCTATGTTTTGTATTACTTTGTTTTACTATAACATAACAAACACGGTTCGGAAATCAAATGCATAAAGTGATATATAACATATATTTACCAACTAAGGTAACAGTTAGAGTGCAATTTAGAAAAGCGTGACAAATTTAGTACTAATTTTAAATAGTACTAAATAGTGCTATTTCTATTGTTTTCTATTGTTTCATTAGTGCTATTTAGTACTAATTAGTTATTTAGTTCTCAAGCTTTTCTAAATTGCACTCTAGTCAGTGAAAAAAGACTACTGAACTCAGTAACTGACGTTTCGAGACCATTTTAGCCCTTCGTACGTCGGAGTAATAGTTAGTCAGTGCGAGTGCATTCTGTGATTTTTTAAACTCGCTCGTATTGCGTCACAAACACTCGGATATTTCTGCATTTAACACATGTAATAACTCAAACATGTAGGCTTTTAAGGGGTGTATTCAACATTTTATTTTTCAGTCGCGTTTGCCGTTACGGGCTGATTTTCTAACAGTGGTTTTTCATAATATTGTCCTCCTGTTCGCTCAAAAATCGTACGATTTCTACGAAACTTCAGATTCTTGTTAAATAGACTGCAAGTTGCGCGGCATTATTTTTATGGTCAGTTTTTAACCACTGTTAGAAAATCGGCCCGTAACGGCAAACGCGACTGAAAAATAAAATTTTGAATACACTCTTAAAAGCCTACATGTTTGAGTTATTACATGTGTTAAATGCAGAAATATCCGAGTGTTTTTGACGCGATACGAGCGAGTTTAAAAAATCACAGAATGCACTCGCAATTATGTTGGAGTCACCTTTAAAATCATCAATTTCAGCCCGGCGTTTGTTAATTTTTTATTTCTTTTATTTTGTCTATAATATTATGTTATCGATATAAGTATAGTAGGTAATATATAATATAGTAGTATAATACTTATAGTAGTCTAACTGTTGTTGTACTTTCCGCATTAAAATCAATTTAACTAAAAAATAAAAAAATAATAAAAAAATCATTTTAACTCTTAAAACAAACAAACAAAGTGTTTACAAAACTCTATTATGACCTCGTCACCCAGAAAATACCAGTAAACTCCACTGATAACTGCATAACAACTTCATTTTTTCCCCCTAAAGTGAATCAGTCCCATATAGAACGAAAGCCGGCGTGCCATTTTTCGGGTCAGGGTTTCGAGTCCCGGGGGCACACCCCTATCCTAAATTTCCGGGAGTACCCCCTCCCCCCCTCCCGGGGTCGGTTTATATCAGTCCCATATAAAGAACGAAAGCCGGACGTGCCTGAATATCTGGGAAATCAGCTAGTCGGTCTCGGTTCGATTCTAACCTGGGAACATATGTGAAGTTGCTGTTCGTTCTCTCCCTTGCTTTTCCGAGTACTCCAGTTTTCTTCCCTCCGCCTGCGAAAACTAACCGTAAGTCGAGAATCAGTGTATGTCTAGAAAATTGCATGTCGGTGGGCAGTGTGTGTGGACTTGGTTCAGTGCCGGAGCCATCCTCTGTTACATCCTCCTGCCGGGATATCATCCCGATGATTGGATTTTTTTTTGTGACGAGTGAAGATTAAGTTAGGTCAGCTTTCAAATCCAATCCAATATGTCCAATAAGTCTATCTCACTAGTAGCACAATTCAACTTAATGCAAATATTTAAGCGAAGGATCCTCAGTGTACCGATATACACTGGACTGAAGCTTGCATGTAATTCAAGGATCATAAAGCAAGTTCGTCGACTGAACTGGTGTAAACCGACCCCGGGAGGGGGGCGGGGGAGGGTGGTACTCCCGGAAATTTAGGATAGGGGTGTGCCCCCGGGACTCGAAACCCTGACCCTATTTAAGGATGAAAAATGAAAAATTGGAAAATTCATACCCTTTCCAACGATTTGTCACTGAAATCAGTATAGACCCAATTTAAGGAAAAAGTTAATACTATTCCTTTGGAAATCGTTAATATCAGAAGTACATACGCTGGTTGTTACGCTAAGCGGATTTTTTAGTCAAAATATAAAAAAGTGTGCCCAAATTAAAGATCGAATATTTTATTTTATGGTGAAAAAGCAAAATATGGTACCCAATTTAAGGATCTGGAGGTTCAAAAACCATACCCTATTCGGGGGGCACATACCTATATAGCATATGTACGGGAGTACCCCCCCCCCCCCGGAAACCGACGTCCTTTGAGTTATATATGAACCGTCCATCATGTCAGTTGTAAAATTATGTGATATAATAATATTGTAGTGAATGTTGTAATGAGCATTTCAACATTTGGATCGCTTTATGGGCAACAGATTTGGAACTCATAGGTTGGCTGAGTGGTATTGCCTTTTCATATATGAATATAAGTTAATGTGGAATTCACTGTGCCAATTTCCTACAGTGGTAGTTGTAAAATTCAGCGAGTCCGGCTGTCATTAAATTGCTTCTTTGCAATCTGATTTTAATAATAATGCTCAAAACTAGTACAATAATTGCGCCTAAACTCGTCCGTCTAACTGCATGTGTATAACTGAGGTAGTCCATTTTGTCAGTGCATCCATGTCGCGTCGGTGTTTAAGCTGGTGGTTGTTTGAGTTATATTATTTAACTGAAAATAAAATGGACAGCGCAGTTCACTGAACTAGTAAACCAACTACTGGTGCCTGAAGGGATTTTGTCCAGCGAACAAGACTGAACCATGCAGAACTAAATCTTTGCAATTATTTTTGCAGTGCGTATGTTTTACAGGCTTTTCCCCTCTGTACTTAAGCCGAATCTACGTCACGAGCAAATTTTCCTTGACAAGTTTTCCTTGACAAGGAAGACTTGCTCGTGTAGACGACAAAAACATCGCCAATTTTTCCTTATCAAGGAAAACTTGTTCGTGTAGACGACAAAAACATCGCCAATTTTTCCTTGTCAAGGAAAACTTGCTCGTGTAGACGACAAAAAATTGTCAATTTTTCCTTGTCAAGGAAAACTTGCTCGTGTAGATGACAAAAAATTGTCAATTTTTCCTTGTCAAGGAAAACTTGCTCGTGTAGATGACAAAAAAAATTGTCAATTTTTCCTTGTCAAGGAAAACTTGCTCGTGTAGACGACAAAAAATTGTCAATTTTTCCTTGTCAAGGAAAACTTGCTCGTGTAGATGACAAAAAAAATGTCAATTTTTCCTTGTCAAGGAAAACTTGCTCGTGTAGATGACAAAAAATTGTCAATTTTTCCTTGTCAAGGAAAACTTGCTCGTGTAGATGACAAAAAATTGTCAATTTTTCCTTGTCAAGGAAAACTTGCTCGTGTAGATGACAAAAAATTGTCAATTTTTCCTTGTCAAGGAAAACTTGTCAAGGAACTGATACTTGCTCGTGTAGATGACAAAAAATTGTCAATTTTTCCTTGTCAAGGAAAACTTGTTCGTGTAGATGCGGCTTTACTTTCAACAGTCGCAGGTTAATTAATCCACAGGACTGGACTAATACATGCATCAATCGTTGGCTAAACTATTGTGAGCCAGAAAGTTAGTTGTCGCCGTGGTATTCCATCGCTTCTTCGTGCGTGCTCTCTTGATGTGTACATTTGTTTTAGTGATCTACTAAATGTACTACGTACTCACTCACCTGGAACAAAGCCAAAGGATCGGGACTTACCTGCATGGTACAGTGCGCGAACGAAGACCACGACGGAAACTTAGTAAATATAGATTTCATCAACTTCTTGTTACGTTGGTGGAAATGTCGGGTTTTTTTTATTTATTGTCAGGAACAGTGGCGTAGCGAGGGGGGGGGGGGGGGGGGGGGGGGGGGGGGAGCGAGGAAAAAAAAAAAAATCAGTCACAACCCTTCCCATTATAAAAAATGTGGATTGTTCTCCTATATGGCGGGAAATGCGGAAATCTCCGAAGAACATGTTTATTTTTATCGATTGGGGTCCCTGTGGATATTCTCCACAGGGAGAGTTAAAACTTGTAAAAAGCTAACTACGTTCCACCATGGGACAGAAGAGGCTGTCGTCATTGGGCATCGTATCATTGGAGAGAGATGTATTAAACAAGCTTGACCCTTAGTGCAATTGTTAGTAAGTTTGCCTGACCAAACAGAAGATTGATGTTAGAACTATAGTGACTCAGGAAACATATAAACCAGTCGTTGAGATACTGGTTCAGTTAGAGTAATTGAGAACATAAAAAAGTCAAATTATTTGGAAGCGACGATGTTAATAATGTGAAAGTTAGTAATAAAACTATACTGCTTTATCTTTGTGAACGTCTGACAATCACTTTTTCCACTATACGTTTCCCGGAAGGGTTTCAAGTACTAACGGTTTCACCAGGAGCCGACCGCACTTTATGGGAGGGGGGGGGGGGGGGGGGGGGGGGGGAATGTTCTTTCACCTGTATGGGAGGGGTGGGGCAATGTTTGAATGATGAAAACAACGCAATCGAGTTACAATTTTTTAGTAACCCCGCCCTACCCTCCTCCGGTAATATTGCAACTACAAGATTGTACAGTAAATGACACAATACAGTAAATGTGTTGAGATGCTGATCTACCACACATGACCAGTCTCGACCTGGTGCTATTGTTCGTGGGCATTGAAGCAGAATGCGGGAAAGATCTATTGCGTTCATAAGGTATTAGCTATATCGTGTTCTATCTATGAAGCTAGAGTACGGTTCTATCCATTTCCCTCCAGTGCATAATTGTAGACTATGTTGCTACATCGAACGCAGCATACTACAGACCAGCTATAGATGTTCGCTAGCGCAAAAGGTCAGTGTAATATAGTGGTTCGTGTCTTGCTTGCGTAGTTTCCTTGTTTGTTCCGTCTGCTCTTGCTTCTTCAGGTGGTTCAGGTCTTTCAGTATTGTACGGCAATGTAGCTCTGGATTATTGCAGAGAGGTAAATCGTTTATTAAATAATATGACTTTGCAGTTGTAAAGTACAACAGTAAATATTAATTCATAAAAAGGCATTTACAGTCATTTACAGCGAGATAATAATAAGTCAGTTTTTATATAGCGTAATTCACATTGTCTCAATAGAGTGTCCACACTGTAATACTAAATAGTAGATGTACTCAAAGAAAAGCCTTTAAAAAAAAAAGTTGTTTCATAAAACTAAGCAGTGACCGCACGATTGATCCGGTAGGCCAGGTAGGCGTGGATCAGTTCGTAGTTTCCAAGAAGTGTTGTTCAGTTCTCAACAAATGTCCAGTAGGGCCGTTTAGAACTATGCAAAGCAAGAACGAAGATGAAGACGCGATTGAGTGCATAAGTTCCCTGTTTCATTCACGACATCTTCCGATATTAATACAAATTAAGGCCGTGCAATTAATATATAGTTTGTATTTGTAATTGTAGTTATAGAGAGGTATTTATTAGCGCTACCCTCTGAATTCGAAAATAAAGTCATTATTAACTTGCTCAAATATCATGTATAACGCACTCGTTTGCGATGAAGCCGGGGCGTTGCCATCCGGTTTTTGGGCGCTTAATCGAGGGGGGCGTTTATTTCAAATTTTGTGTGCAAGGGGGGCGCTTAATCGAGGGGGGAGGGTTATTTCAAATTTTGTGTGCAAGGGGGGTGCTTAATCGAGGGGGGCGCTTAATCGAGGAAATACAGTATTCATTAAAAGCGACAAAATTTCTTTTGCCCGTTTGAACAGTTTTGTCGAGTAGTAATTTTACTTTATTCTTACTTTGGTTCGCACCTAGGGAGATGAATGGGTGTTTTAGAATAGTATAGAATGCAGTAAGAAGTGCGCGTGTGCAAGTGTTGCATTTCTGCACGTTCAATGACTTGACGCCACTAGTAATCTGGTGTGAAACGGTCCTTCAAACATTCTTGCTTTCGTAGAATTCTTGGTGGGTGATGCAATGTCGGCACAGCCCTTCTTTTGTTTGTATTAAAAACAAATAAATAAATAAATAAATAAATAAATCTCAATGTTTATCAAGGCAAAGAACACTGACATTGCTCAGAATAAGCCTCAAGTTCGCGTCGACACGAAGATAGGGACTCTAAGAATCGAGGACGGCCCGGACGTGATGACCGACGGCAGAGAAACAATAGCGCTAATTCAACGCAAGGAATTTGCCGTAACTTATTTATATTTTTCAAGTAGCACTCTTTTCTAAAATAGAAAAAAAAGTTTTAACATCATTTTAATATGTAAGTTGTAGAATAACTATTTGCCAGTTAAAAATGTCAGTAATTTGCAAAGGGGCGCTTTTGTATAATAAATGATGCCTGCGTTGACGTCACTGAATTACCATATCACGATTTCAAACCTTTATAACTCGCAAATGCGAAGCTCAATTCACAAAATACTGAACCATCCCACTATTCACTTCATATGTAATCGATTTTTCAATGGGTCCTGTACCGGCTCCATTGGCATGCAAGGCCTTCGCCGAAATCCAGCCAATCACCGTGTGAGGCTAAAAATAGAAACACAGGCTAAAAATAGCCTCAGCGCGGATTATCATGCGGACACTGTTCGGACATTGGGTTATGCCTGGGGTTATAGTCGTTATACGTAAGATCGACTTTCTTAATGGTCTCTTGGTTAGGGTATGAAACTTGGAACAATTCGCGTTCCCTCTTAATAGCAGTATCCTGGGGAGCGATCAGATGGTATTTTAGGGTAATTGTTAGTCCATGAGTACCGGGTGTAAAGTGTTCACGGATTGGTATTTTTTTAAATTTTCGAGGTTGGTGACGCTCCAGGCTACTCTTTTAATTTTGCCTTGAAGAACATATTGAATTGGGCTTCCTGTGCATTTGCGCCATTAAATTGTAAAATTGTAAAATTGATATCTCTGTATACTCGTATTGACTGTTTTTTGACGTGTCTTTGAAATTGCATTTCATCTTACTGGCTGCGGGACAGAAACGGACAAATTCAGTTCCAGTTTTCCCGGGAGTTTCCTGGCGTTTTCTTGACTGGAGACAGGAACCTGGGTGCTAATAAAAAATAACTCGCGCAAGGAATTTAACCGACGCCTGAGAAAGTTGAATCAAGATGAATTGGATGAATTGGTAGAAAAACTATTAAAATACAAATGTCATTTTAGTGAAATACTACACCCAACATTAACCTAAGCTTTATAACGAGTATTTTCGAATTTTATATCAACGGAGACCTTCGATAGCTCAGTTGGCAGAGCGGGGGACTGTAGAGGTAAAGCTGTAATCCCTAGGTCGCTGGTTCAAATCCGGCTCGAAGGACTTTTTTCGATTTTTTTTTTATCTGCTCAAAAGCAAGCATTACGTTATTTTATGTGTTTTTGTTACTTTTTCAACTAAATTTCTAGAAATCAGACATCACTAAGCCATTTCGTGATTGGTCTGATCGATTCAGAAGCCCGAGTTTGCGAGCACGCGTGCAGTGACGAATGCAGAACAGAACGACACGCAAAACATTACTCGAATGCTGATACTAGTAATAACAATAATAAATAATAATAACAATAATAATTATAATAATAAACAATAATAATAACAACAACAACAACAACAATAATAATAATAATAACAATCAGGAGCCCGTTAATGGTTATTATGGAATAAATATTATTGTCGTAGCTCGCTGGATTAGTTCAGTTCAGTGACTTCAGTGCATGAACTCGACTCATATCAGTGGCAAATTTTCTATTGTGAATCCCCAGCCTCGTTCCTACGCTCTTCTCTTCTCCTTCCTTGGAACTGGGTTGGTCGTTTCCATGGTCGTATTTCGGTCATATCTACCGCGCAGTTGTCTTTAGTGTCGTCTTGTAAATTGATGTCCTCAAAAACTGGTGTTGACATAATCTCAGTGAATGCCATTGGGTAGCTGGAATCCAGTAACTGGGTCTGAAAATTGTGAAGGTAACCGCCGTTTTTGTGAATAAAGTATTTTTTGGTCGCATCTGAGATTAGTTGTGATGCAGCGGACGATGCAGCGTAATGTAGGGTCAATGTAGGGTTAAGTTTGACAATATTGAAAACTTAGAGAAAACTGACGCACAGAGCGAAATGATCGACCAAAACTGACTTCTCTTATGTTTTACCTCTAGGTCAGAATGTCGACCAAAGCCGTCGAGAAAGAAGAGAAGAAGTTACTGTTGAAAGCATTTCATGGTCTGTTGCCGAAGAGATGGTAAGCGTATGTGCTCCGGCAGTCTGGATTCTGTATGTTTTGCAAGCTACTTTTGAGTATTTGATTGGCTTTTCCAATTGGCTTTACTGTTTTCAGGCTCGACTTCGGAAAATCAACGGTAATCGTTACCCTAACAAAGAATTTACTACCAAAGTTGTTAGAGTCTACGTAAGATTGAGTAAGATTGCGTAATTTACTGAAGAAGTTTCTGGAAATTTTAGTACAATCTTGAGTGAGACTGAACACTAAAACCGTGCAACGTTTTTGCACTAAATAGTACTAAATAGCACTAAATAAACTGATAGAAAACAATAGAGTGATTGCAATAAACCTTACCCTGCGAGCAGAGGGAATTTTCTCTGGGCTATAAACGTCTTGGAAAAGACCTCTGCTAGCAGGGTAAATAAACCTGTGAAATAAAATTTACTCCGATATAATGGGCCGATATAATAGTCAAATATACTCACAAAAGAAAACAATGGAAATAAAGTCTACTTTATATTAGTCTACTAACTATTTCACGGGTTTATTACAATCACTCTAGAAATAGATGTATCACTATTTAGTGTCAAATAGTACTATTTAGTGTTAAATGTAGTCGTAAGGTTTCATCAAGCGTACTATTTATGTTTAAATGTTTGTACTCTATTATCTTTATTGTTAGCGCGCTATAGAAGCTAAGGGTTGTTAGTTATAATTTTAATCAGGTGATCTGTCATAGGGATAACTTATTTTTATTAATTGAGGAAGTACTGAGGAACCTAGGATCAAACTCTGCATTTCAAATAACATGTGAAAACTCTTAAGCTTGACTTATAATCATTTGACGCTCGTGGATTCTTTTGAAAAGAGAATACAATAGAAGTGACGATAGTTCACGGTTTCTTGGTTTTATGAAAATGCATATGCATACGAACTTATACAAACTTTTGTTTTGTTGTTATCACTGTACTATTAAAACCGAAGAGTTATAGGCCGTGCAAACTGGCTTGGCGTTTTACTGAAGTAAACAAGTTACCGAATTGAATAAATTGATTACATATGTTAAGCTACCGAATTAGAAAACTATTGATTTGTGTCATATAATTTGTACCGTATAAAAGCTCTCCTTAGATTGCAAACAGACCACGTCCACACTATAAAATGCCGCTAACCTGCGTTGTCCTATTGTTTCTGGTAATGAGCTGATTGTTTTCGACCCCTTGAGGATATAGAACAATATATAAAAACGATGCGTTTTCAACGAAAACAGAGTAGAGTGCAAACACTAAAACCGTGAAACAGTACAAACTAGTTTAGTGCAAAATAGCACCAATAAAACAATAAAAAAACAAAAGACATTGTACTATTTCACGGTTTTAGTGTTTGCACTCTAGTAAACAGTACTATATACTAACTAATTAGTTGCTAAATAATAATAATACCCGGAATTGATAGCACCAATGAAACAGTACAATAGAAAACAAAAGACATTGTAAGATCATGGAAAAGAGCACCTATTCTCTGCTGAATGCTGGTTCAACAAGAAGCAAAAGCATGCGCCCCGGCAATTTTCGTCCACTCACTGGTTTCCCGTAAGAAAAAGAAAATTCATAAGCAACAACAATAAACAAACAATAACCTCGGTATTTTTTGTGTTTTGACGAAACACTATTGTAATGAAGTTAATAACTTAATAGTATTAATTTCAGTCTTTGTGTGGAGTCTATGACATAACTCTTTGATCTGTGGATTTGAGCTGCATTTGATAAATTTGGTCAAATTAAAGAATTGCACAACAAAGTAAATACGGATTCATTGTAAATCTTGATAGCAGCCATTGTTCCTTACCTGGACTTACGTATGCCGGTCATTCGTCCGATTCACACAGAATATTCGTATTGATTATATCCCACAGTGACGGGTGCCATGTTCTGACGTCATCAGCTCGCTGAACATATACGGTGTTTTAAGTTTTTAGCATGTGTACATTTAAAGCAAGGTAGCCGAGGTTAGAACCAGACGATTTGTCTTGGTCCAAATATTCCAGAACAAATTCCGCCACCAGAAAATTGTGTTAAATTGTTCTTTTGAACTGACTGGACTTTTTCGATATTTCACAGTCGTTGAAATGGCTATTCCGTCCAATCAAACAATAAACAATGCTACTGCAGAAATACAGCTGTCCCTGCTTTACTTACAATGAATACATAATGTAAATAGGTCACATGGGTAGAGCCCCAGCGGGGATTGGCCGAAGCAGGAAAGCTCTAGCTTGACATCAGCAGAGAACCGTTCCCATGAAAACAGTCCGTGCGATTTTCTACTTACTATCTCTCCATTACATTTAATTCAGCCACACAAGACTTTAGCCAACCGAATATCAACTCTTTCAGGGTTGAGGAAACAGTTTACAGTCTACCATGGCAAAAGAGTGGATTTGGGGGTGATTTTGAAGCGCTTAAAAAAGCGACATATGTATTGAACAAGGGACGTTGTGTTTTTGTAGATGTGCTTTTAGACCCGTCGACGTTCAAATCCTGCCTTGCAAGGGACATTTTCATTTGTGTTTGAGTGGCTCTGGAATCGTTTCACCAGCCAAAAGGACTGCTTCTATCGCTTGTGAATGAGCACAGTTTTCAGCCCTCATGGGCTGTGCTCCTAGTATTCACTTTTCTCAACAAGGAATTGTATTTCGTGAGAGTTCAAGTCCTAGACCCGTAGTGTCTTCACCCAGCGAAATAGTCGGCCATATTTCAGACTCTGGGTCGCATATATCTACATCATCGTCTTCGCGGTATCGTGGAACTGGGAAATACAAGCGAAGCTATTACTCAGGAAACTCAGGAAGAGGCAGTTCTATCGAGGCTGAGACCCAAACACAAGATCTTACTCTTAGTAATATGTCGGAGAATATCAAGGTAGAAAAAAGGGCATCTTCTGTTGTGGCTAACAATCTACAACATAATATAGCGTCCAAGAAGTTTCATCAATCACCTTTAACACACGATGTTTACCCCCTCAAATTTATAATTCTGCATTTCTTTTTTTTTCCAGAGCGACAAGAGACCCGGTATCATGCTAGGACCGATGAAATTATTTCAGCCAGTGATGCAGGTATCGATTATTAGCTATGTATAAGTTCAAATAAAGCTTTTGCTTACTTATCCAAGCCGCATTTTCTTGTTCCTCTTCCGAGCCTGTCCAAATTGCCTTTCCTTTCGAATTCGAAGAATCTTCGCTTAACCTTTTTAAATCCTACCAGCCTGGCATCTCTGTGAACAAATCAATAATATTTCCGATGTTGTTGATTATCGATCGATCGTTCGAAGACTGCTTCGTTACAGTAAATAGGAAACTTGTAGTTGGGAGCAAACTTACTGTCCAAGGTATTTTTTAGCATAATTTTTGTGGATATTACACAATATTATTTTCTCGATTTCCGATTTTACGTTCGTGATTCTAATTTAAATATTTTGTAAAGATTCTTTTTTTCTTTGCCTTGCTACTGGAAGAAATCCTCACCGGCCATTTTTGGGGCTTTACTTTGAAAGAGCATTAGAAAAATTACAAGTCTTATTTCTCGACCTTTGTTTACCAATGTTATTTTTGGCTGGAAAAAAAAAGCATTTTGACTGTGAAATTACAAATAATATCTATTTCTTAGTTTGATCCATTGCCGGGTTTATATTCATGCAGCCTTTCAAGAAAGAAACCATTCTGAATCCTACATTTTGCTTGATTGAAACTGTTTCTCTCCATTTTTGAAATCGCAAAATATTCGAGAATACTTTTTAGGCAAAAGGCAGGCTGTTTTCCACCGATCTTTATACCACCCGGCAACTAGATGAGAGATCAGTGTATGTACATGTATGTTCTTTTGCCTTCTCTTTGGAGATTTGGTTGCAGTGTATTTATATGTCTACACTAGTCTATAGCAAATTGAAATTGCTTGAGCCAAGACGAATTGCTCACTAAAAATACGAAAGAAAAATAAGAATGACATATACTCGGACACTTCCTCATTTTAAATCGAATATTGAAAATCTAAAAAAGATTCCCTTCGAGACGATGACATAAATTGCATTGAGTTTTCACGAATTTTATATTTTTAAACTAACAAACATACTTTACAGCCCATGTTTGTAAGTGTTTTTTTTTCCTTGACAAAATTATACTTTTCGCTAAAGGCCGGTACGATTTTATGTCCATCGAAAATAAATATTCTATTCATTCAATCACGCACGCGAAAGTTCGATATTTCTGTTGAATATGAATCGATTTTTGAAGCCTATGAACGATTCTCCATGCAACTTGTTTATGGAGCGGTTGTTATTGTTGTTATTTTTTTCTAGATCGTATCCATATGTTTTTTTCCATTGCTTCATACAAGTACCTTCATTGCTCTCTTTCTTCCTTATATTGAAAACATTTCCTAGTTTTCTTGTTTCCCCCCCTCTCATGATATGATATTTATTATATCTGCAATGCTCTTGTTCATGTAGCTTCTGATAAAATTATCTCAACCAATCCATCAAAGCATATTCTGAATGATTCTATCTTGTGTATACTTCAGCATATCTGCAGTATGATTTCTCGACAAAATCCCTCAAACCAACCATGCATTACACCATAATATTATCAATGAAATAAGTACAAATAAACATTGTTTTTTTAATTTTAATCTCCTACACAAAGAAATCGAAAGGTTCATTCATGCATTCATTCATTCAATTCAGCCATCTTGGAACTGAAGAGATCTTTTAGCCTTGCAAATACGGTATATTTTCTTGTAATTTTCCCACTGTTTGAAATCAACATGTATATTGTTCTCGGCATTGCTTATCATGGTTCTCAACATTGTTTCTAGTGTTTTGTTGATTTGCTAGATGTCTAGAGCCATTTTGTGTCTGCTCACTACATCATCGTATATTATGCTTCTAGCAATGTTCTCAACACAACTGAACATTTGAACAGAATCGATTCCAGTAATGTTTGATAGAATGTGACACATGACATTTGGGGCTTCTTTTCAATGGAAAAGTGGCCATATAACTACAGCTACATAGAATAGTTTACCAATGAATGATTGTAATTTATATAATCCATTCAGAAAGCCAATAAAATGCAAAGATTGCAGGGTATTTTTTACATTTTATTAAAGTTTATTATGTCTGTACGGTAGCTAAAAAGCTGAATTGCAGAGAATCTAAGAGTAATTTTAAGAAATACACCATATAACAGTTATATAATAATAATAATAATGATAATAATAATAATAATAATAATAACTTTATTTCTCATATTGTTACATGTAAGCGTCTCAAACGTTGTTGTTCGGAAACTTGTGTATTATTGTGACCGTCAATAGAGACCTTTAGATTCCACTACGAGTACGACTACAAGTACGACTTTTGAGGGCACACGCTAACTTGTTGTCGTAATCGTGCATGTGCAAATTCAAAATTTAGATTCAAAAACAAACAAATGAAATTTGATTGCTTTAGCTTTTTTGAAACATTAAAGAAGATGTTATTGAGTAGACTTAAAAGACCGAAATATTTAGTCAAAATGTCTCACTCAAAACTTGTAGTCAAGACTACGAGTTTTGCAAGAAATCTTGTCGTAGTCGAAACATTCACAAAAATATTTTCAAGCTGGCGTGACAATGCCACGTTTTGACGCATGCACGATAATCGAAATACCTAATAAAAACTTGTACTCATAGTCGTGCTCGTAGTTGAATCTAAAGGTCTCTATTCTTGTCTTGTGCTAAATTTTGGAAGTTTTTTCTCTTCGCTGTACTCAATCTACAAAATGTAGTACTCAATCATGTAAGCTGAAGATTCTTTAAAGTATCACTAATGCCAAAATATCCCGACATATAAAGAAGTTACACACAGAAAGTTATTGCATGAGCACTTGATCTGTCTAGATGACAACAAGTGAATGTAGCTTGACAACATGAGGTTATGACATGAAAACTATGACGTATTCGAAAACTAATCCATAAAACAACAAATATTCCAAACTCCAATCAAAAGAGCAGTATATCTAACTGTTTCCTGGTTGTTTCTAGGTTATGCTAGTATTTGCCAAGGAAGATGCCCAAACAGAAAGTTTTGTCCAGGCTTCAGAGCGAGGAAGTTACCAGTACAACATCTGCAAGACTTCAGATGCTGCATTGGAACAGTTCCTCAAAAACCAACCAGAAGTAAGTCTTGTTTTGTTATGTCATTGCTCGTCATTTATAACACAAATTATTCATTCACAATGTCCTTGACTTGGCTTAATACAAAGAACCTAGAAGGAGAAATCAGAGTTACTATGTCATAATAGAGTCATTTTCGTATGAGTGGGATTTCAACCTACGGCACGGAGTTACGGTCACGTTATGGAATCGAAGACATTGTATTCAACCAATTACAGTGCGCAAAATCATCGCTCAACCAATCAGAATGCTTGGATACGGCACGATGATGGCGTGATATGGTCACAGTACGGCACGAACCGTACCGTAGCTACTTCCCACTCATACGAAAACGACTCTATATTGTATATTACAAGACAAGCAGGAAAATCTTGGCTAATTTGTTACTATAACAGTGTGTTTTGCATAACGTTTGGCGAGTGGGTTCCAAAGTTTGCCTTGAAATTGTGAACTTTGATACAAACTTTGTTGGCGAACTTCGAACTTGCTTCCCGTATGAAACCAGAAATTCATTAGAATTGAAGTAGAAACTCAATTTGCTTCAATAATCAAATTCAATACTTGTAGAGAGAACCACCTTTGCATTAATTGAGTTTGAACTTCAAGTCCATTGAATTTCCAATTCCAATTCATGCGGGAAGCAAGTTTGAAGTTCGCAAATGAAAATGTATTCATTTCAAAGTTCAAGGCCAGCTTCAGAACTTCTGATCAAACTACGGAACTCACTTGTCAAACATCATGTGAAACACACTGTACAACAATAGTAAGAAGGGCTCCCTGCAAGAACAACGTAAGTGATCTCTGATCAAAATCTAAATTCTCCTCAAGATTCTTTGAATTTCAAAGGAGAGTTTGGGTTTTGGTCAAAAGTCACTTACTCCATTCTTGCAGGAACCTCTTCACTGTTAACAATGTCTATTGCTATAATAGCTGTAGTGAGCAGTGGTTATTGAATAAGGATTTTATCTTCTTGCCCTTTAGGTAGTATTTATTGATATGAGGGACACCGCAACCATAGATGGTGAGAAGTTGTGCAAGTAAGTAATGATTCAAGGTTGTATGATGATGATGATGATGATGGTGGTGGTTTAATATGTAATAGTGACAATGGTGATGATTACATTATATGATGATGTTCACAATGGTTTGGCATTAGTGGTGATGATGACAATGACAAGAGATGATAATGATGGCGATTGCATTGTATCATCATGGTTATGATGATGGTGGGTAATGGTGATGATGATGAGATTATGATAATGATGCTGGTTCATGGAATAGTGACAGTGATCATGATTATGATGATGGTGGGTAATGGTGATGATGATGAGATTATGATAATGATGCTGGTTCATGGAATAGTGACAGTGATCATGATTATGATAATGGTGGGTAATAGTGATGATGAGATTATGATAATGATGCTGGTTCATGGAATAGTGACAGCGATCATGATTATGATGATGGTGGGTAATAGTGATGATGATGAGATTATGATAATGATGCTGGTTCATGGAATAGTGACAGTGATCATGATTATGATGATGGTGGGTAATAGTGATGATGATGAGATTATGATAATGATGCTGGTTCATGGAATAGTGACAGTGATCATGATTATGATGATGGTGGGTAATAGCGATGCTGATAGGGAAGATCGTAATCAGGCAATGGTGCAGAAGATATTGATGATAGCAGTATTAAGTGATTTAAACATGAGCAAAGCCAAGTGCTAGTTAACAGGGGACTTGCACTAAGAGGTCATGTGACTAAGAGGTCATGTGACCCCATCCCCCTTAAATCAAGGCACAATTTCAAAATAAATTCCAGAAATGAAAAGAAAGGCACATTTTCAGCTCATAATGTTATTCACAGAAATGTCACGGAAAAAAAGTATAATATGAGCTGAAAATTCGCCTTTTTACTAATATCGAGTTGCTCTTTTCATTTCTGGAGTTCATTTTGACACTGCTGCTAGATTTAATGGAGGTGGGGTCATGTCATCCTCGGGAACCCAGGGGTATATTCTGTTGATCGTTAGTCGCTCCCAGAAGAAATACCCCTCAGTGATTGGGAAGACTGAAAACAGTGGTGGGCCAATGGCCCATCAATTGCTACATTGATGGGCCATAAATTTTCTAAAGGGGCCATCGCTCAAAAATAATGGGCCATTTTAGTGTTGTTATTTAATTAGTCTTATTGTGCACAATCGCGCGCGCTCTTAAAACCACAAGTCAAAAAGGGCAAAAAAAAAAACTTTTCGAAATAGTATCCATGTTTTCCTTTTTTGATATCTAAAATAGCTTTCTGAACATGTTTTCGATTTTCAACTGCTTTTTGATGTTGAAAAGCGCAAAAAGCAGCAGTTTTTAAAGAAACGAACTCTCATTATAGTACCCAATCTCCCCTAGGAATTCAAAATGGCCGCCAAATTTTCGATTTTTACGGCAAAATATCTCCGAAACGAAGACCCACGTTTTTTTGAAATTGTAATGCGCCCCTAAGGCCCCAAAGAAAATACTTTTTTGCACCGTACGATCGAAAAACGTGCCAATGGCGCATGGCGCACGTCCTTCCCTACTGACCCCTGGGAACAAAGTCTGTTGGAACTTGTTCTGGAAGTCAAAATTCAAAATGTCAGTTGTCCAATCAAAAACAAGAGTAATTTTGAACAAGTTCCAACAGACTTCGTTCCCAGGGGTATTTCTCTGGGAGCGAGTAACGATCAACAGAATATACCACTGGGTTCCTGAGGATGGGGTCATGTGACCTCTTAGTGCAATTCACCTATTCCCCAGCTACTTGGAATATCATGTACCAGCCATAATGTCATTGATTTTGCTCATTCCAGGAACATAAGGGCCAGTCAACCAAGTGATAATTCAACCATTATAGCTGTAGTGAAACCATGGTATGTCTTTCTTCTCAAGTAATTTCTGAAAAATTCATAATTCAATGCAAATCTACAGTATGCAAATGTAGGTACCCTTTTCTAGATTGTCCCACATGTAAACCATTTCACCCCAACAGCAGCAAATACAGTATGCAAATGTAGGTAACCTTTTCTAGATTGTCCCACATGTAAACCATTTCACCCCTACACCAGTATTTATTGTATGGTAGTACTTATTGCAAGTACATATGTTTCAGTCCCAGGCATTCAGATGAACCATCATTCCTACCACTGCTTAAAACAGGCTTTGATAGGGTGAGTTTCCCCCAAGGCTTAAAGTGCCTATGAAACGAAAAAACAGACCCCGTTTTTATTTGCTACTACGAAAGTTTACTATTTGCTTGTTTACATGGCGTTAATAAAAAGTGAATTGAACATTTTTTATTTTGCGCACGAAGTTGGGCATTTTGGGTTTCAAAGTGAGACAATTCGCGCTCGGTCAAACTATAGAAATGTGACGCCAAGAGTTGTGCAAACAAAGGCATGCACAACCTCTTGACGTCACCGAGCCATTGTCAAGGGCCCAGTCTCTTGTCGCACATTTTGGTTGAAAATGATAATTTTCAAACCGCGAAAAGAAAATGTTCGCACGCTCAAAGTCGACGTTTAAATACAGCAAATGTTCAGAGAAAGACCAAACAACAAAAATGTACAATAAAACAAGGATCGACATTTTCGTTTCATAGGCACTTTAAACATGTTCTAAAGTGGTTTCACTAAAACAGGGTTTTTTTAAACGCTACATACATGTATTAAACTTAGGTGCAAAAACTGGATGTACGGTAAACTGTACTTTATCTTACAAAATCATGAAAGCTGTGACCAAAAGGAATTCTGGGAAATTAAAGTTTTCAAATAACACCGTCAAATCATCGACCTTTTTATCCAGACTTGTAGAATCTTAGTTAAATAGCTCATATACCTTCAAAACTACGAGAACATTGAATATATCTGTATGTAATGTGGCTCATGAACTGATTTCCCATCCATCCTTGCGGTCTCAGCTTCTATGATTAATTTTATGATTTTCAACCCGACAACAATTATGCAATTAGCTATATGCATTTTCATTATAAAATCAAGAAGAAGTCAGTTTAACTAAACATGTTTAGGTGTGAATGGGGCATAAGATGACTGTGTGTGTACTGATGGTGGGCTGGATGGATCAATAAAGGTTATTAAAATAATGGTATATTGTTATTCCTATTTTACTTCATTTAACAGCGGTTTGTGGAGAATACAAATGTTGGTGCCTGCTTCAATGAGCTCAAGATGTTAGAATATGGAGAAGTTCGGTCCCAGTTTAAGTTAAGGTAAATGTTCATTTAATACTACATCCTCTCCTCTCTCTCCTCTCCTCTCCTCTCCTCTCCTCTTCTGTATAATAGTCCAATAGTATGGTATAATAAGAGAAATGATAATTTTCTTTCTAGAGCTACTACTTGTTTAATAAATGCTATAGAACATACCAATGATGCAGTAGAGATAACACGATTAGATCCAGACAAATCTGATACCCAGGTACATGTAGAGGTGAGTAACAATGCACGATACTTCTAATAAGAATTCAGAAGGAACAGAAATAATGGAATTAACACTTTCAAATCATATCCCTGTTTCTTTTGAGTAATATTCTTCTTTTTTTTTCTTTTTTTTCTTTCTTTTTTTCCTTTTGTTCGTCAATTTATACATTTAGTAATATCCCTATGGATTTCAGAATTTATATTCTTTGCAACTAAGTTGTTCCATTGCTGCACAATGCTTCATTTAAGCCTCTACTCTTCCTATGTAACACACACAATATAAATATTAAATTATTAATATTATTATTATTATTATTACTACTTCTTCAACAGTATGTGAATCCAGCCTTTGAAAAAATGACTGGTTATTTTCGTCCGGAGGTGATAGGACACACACAGAATTTGATGTATACAAGTGAAGGGAGGGTAAGTTGTACACATACATGTACATGTAGTATAGGACACATACAGAATTTGATGTATACAAGTGAAAGGAGGGTAAGTGGTACACATGTACATGTAGTATAGGACACATACAGACTTTGATGTATACAAGTGAAGGGAGGGTAAGTGGTACACATACATGTACGGTACATGTAGTAAGTACAGGACATACAGAATTTGATGTATACAAGTGAAGGGAGGGTAAGTGGTACACATGTAGTATGACAAGTTAATGGAGATTGAATGTAGTGGGTAAAAAAGATGCAAGGTGTACAAGGCAAAGTGAGATTTTAGCAAAGAGTGGCTAAGAAAGGGAAAGGAAAGAGGGAAGGGTGGGAGGGAAATAATAAAAAGTAGGAGAATGTGAAAGATATATAGGTTAGAAAGGATTAACCCATTCGCTCCTGAGCTATTTTGAGTTTTTTAGCGATTTTCTGGACCTAATCACGCCATAGGAAATTTCGATTCCATATAAGGGGTTTCCATGGAAATCTTGACAGTTCTGAATGCCTGTGGGCTCGCGTCTTCACGTGTGCTGCCTTTCTTCTTGGGAGTTCGTTGGGGCTAGTAGTTTTTACTACTCGAAGAGGCCAATTTTGCATTTTAGAGTGTTTTATAGCTATTATTCGCCACAGAAGCCCCCAGGACAGCATCATTAAGCTTGACTGGTGTGGTAGAGACCGTTCTCCTGGAAGAAATCAGGAGTAAGATACGAATTCACGAAAACATTTTGGTAGCTTGTTGAGATTTTCCAAAATGGCGGACTCAATGTAAAATCGTCTCTTTGATCTTTCTGTGGTGGATTCCAGGGCCTACAAAGGCATTTTTGGCGACTTTGGACTTGTAAAGAATGCAACCGGTGCAATATTTTGCCTGTAGGACCGAGTGGCTCAGCACTCTAAAAAAGTCTAAAAAACACAAAGGGCGGGATGCTTGCTGTCGAAAATTCTTGTATGTTTCCCGGCATCCCTTTTGGGCGTGCAGAAGGAAAACACGTGTTTGCGAAAGTGGTTCTAAAGAAATGGCTATTGTTTGGCGAGTTAAGGAAGAGAGAGGGAAAAATTCATGACTATATGAAGAAGAGAGATGGAAGTTTGCCGAGAAAGTGGCGTTTTGTTTTGCAAGGATGTATTTTGGAAGAAAATCCAAGTCAAATGTCGTTCATTTTCGAGGTGTCAAATTGCGTCAAAAACGCGCATTTTTGATTTCTATGAAAAATAAATTGAACTAGTGCCCAGAAATCGGACCTGTAAGTCAGTTTACTTGAAGTTAAAATTTGAAGAGTTATCTAGTTGTCACTAATAACTGGTCATGAGATCGATGTTACGAAAATTCAGAAAGTTATAATTTTTCAAAGCAGTATCGATGTTTACGGCCGGTTTCGGCCGGTGTGGGAGTCAATGGGTTAAGAACAAATAAAGGGAAAAGGAGGAAGATCTATAATGAATATTGAATGGATGGGAGTAAAAAGGAAAGCGAAAAAGGAAGGAAAAAAGAAGGACATAGAATTCTTCTGAATATTTATAATAAATTGTTATTATAATTAGTAGTAAATTTGTATTTTTGTCCAATCACAGGAATATGATGCAATACATTCAGATCTGAAAAAGGGAAAGGTACAATATTTTCTATCCGTTCATCTATTCACTTTGCTGCATTGCTTTGTTTTGTAGAAAATGCATGACTAAAGGTGCAGACACACAGTGCAGCATTGTGCGCAATATTGCTGGCAATGCGATTGCAGTGTGTGTCCGGCCCTGCGACCAACCTTATTGAAGTACAGTGTGATCCTGCTTCTGCTGCTACAACAAATTGCAGAGCTAGACACACTGAAATTGTGCAATTGCCGACAATATTGCATGCAAAAAGTTGTTTGCTTTGACCTTCATTTTATTTATCTCTTTCAGACCTGGGAAGGAAAATGTATGGGGAAAAGACGAAACGGGGAGCAATACCTACAATATGTTCATTTTGTACCTATCATAGGGAGGGGAGGGTAAGTCATGATTTTCATACATTATTAATTTGATGGGGTCCATGCAAGAAAAGCGTAAATTAATGATTTATGTTCAAAATCTAAATTCTCCTTGGGAACTCAAGAAGTGTAGAGGAGACTTTGGATTTTGATCAAAGGGCTGAGTATCAACAGCTGGCATTAAATCAAATATTAATTATCAGTATTAATAATGGTATATTACCATCGAGTCCCACGCTGACATGTTCATTTTTCATTTTTGCTTTCCACCAAAAAAATTGTCTCGAATTATAATTCCAATTCCACGAATGTTCTAATGATTTAAGGAAATTATTAAAGTGATAAAAACCTTTTTTATTATTTTACTTTCTCAGGAAAGTAGAACACCATGTGACTGTAAAAAGAGAATTAAAAGAGGCTAATCATCAATTACACACGCACAAAATGCTGCCAGTAAGTGTTAACTGATCCAATGCTGTACAATAGCTGACTGTACTTGTCATGGACTCCCATATATAAAGTGGTTGGGATGCTCGTTGGAAATTTTGAAAATGACCCGTAAAAGGTACCTGAGTCTTGCCCAGGTGGGCATGGCAACAAATAATTTTTACCCCTAAAAGGTACCATCTCTAAAGTGACAAAACTGCCATCCATTCCAGCTGTCATTATCTTATCTCGGGTATCTTATTTACTGACAAACACCATAAAAGGTACCGGCTTAGTCTCCTGTAGTCCTTTTAGATTTGTGGCACCCTAAGAGGTACCAAATCGTGGATCTGGACCCCTAAAAGGTACGACGAGCATCCCAACTGCTTTGTATATGGGAGTCCCCCCCCCCCCCAAAAAAAAAGTTTTCTGAGCGAGGCTCTGGGGATTGGTGCTCAATGATTGGTGTAAAGATAAATAATTATTGAATTTAATTAGCCCCTAGAGCCTCACACTGAAACCATTGTGCATGACAAGTGGAACATATACCGAAACTGGTGGTAATCAGGCTATTGGGATTTCAACTGTTACGTAATGATCTTCATTCATACTCTTTCTTTTATATACAGCCAAACACAGGCACAGTACACAGAGAACCATTAGATTCATTACCTAATGGTAAGGTTTTAGTCTGACTTGAATATACAAGTATCTGATATCTTGTTGTTGTAACCTAGTAACCTGTAACCTCGTAACCTGTAGCCTAGTAACCTGTAACATAGTAACCTGTAACCTAGTAACCTGTAACCTGTAACCTCGTAACCTGTAACCTAGTAACCTGTAGCCTAGTAACTTGTAGCCTAGTAACCTGTAACCTAGTAACTTGTAACATAGTAACCTGTAACCTAGTAACCTGTAACCTGTAACCTAGTAACCTGTAACCTAGTAACCTGTAACCTAGTAACCTGTAACCTAGTAACCTGTAACCTAGTAACCTGTAGCCTAGTAACCTGTAGCCTAGTAACCTGTAACCTAGTAACCTGTAACCTAGTAACCTGTAACCTGTAACCTGTAACCTGTAACCTAGTAACCTGTAACCTAGTAACCTGTAACCTAGTAACCTGTAACCTAGTAACCTGTAACCTAGTAACCTAGTAACTGTAACCTAGTAACCTGTAACCTAGTAACCTGTAACCTAGTAACCTAGTACCTGTAACCTAGTAACCTGTAACCTAGTAACCTGTAACCTAGTAACCTGTAACCTAGTAACCTGTAACCTAGTAACCTGTAACCTAGTAACCTGTAACCTAGTAACCTGTAACCTAGTAACCTGTAACCTAGTAACCTGTAACCTAGTAACCTGTAACCTAGTAACCTGTAACCTGTAACCTAGTAACCTGTAACCTAGTAACCTGTAACCTAGTAACCTGTAACCTAGTAACCTGTAACCTGTAACCTGTAACCTAGTAACCTGTAACCTAGTAACCTGTAACCTAGTAACCTGTAACCTAGTAAACCTGTAACCTGTAACCTAGTAACCTGTAACCTAGTAACCTGTAACCTAGTAACCTGTAACCTAGTAACCTGTAACCTGTAACCTAGTAACCTGTAACCTAGTAACCTGTAACCTAGTAACCTGTAACCTAGTAACCTGTAACCTAGTAACCTGTAACCTAGTAACCCTGTAACCTAGTAACCTGTAACCTAGTAACCTGTAACCTAGTAACCTGTAACCTAGTAACCTGTAACCTAGTAACCTGTAGACCTAGTAACCTGTAACCTAGTAACCTGTAGCCTAGTAACCTTAGCCTAGTAACCTAGTAACCTGTAACCTGTAACCTAGTACCTAACCTGTAACCTAGTAACCTGTAACCTAGTAACCTGTAGACTAGTAACCTGTAACCTAGTAACCTGTAGCCTAGTAATTTGTAGCCTAGTAACCTGTAGCCTAGTAACCTAGTAACCTGTAACCTAGTAACCTAATAACAACAGTAATCAAGACTACAAATGTTACTTGACACATACAGACTAAGAATAGAGGCACCTATAACCAAGGTATTACACACTAGTAATCTAGACACATACAGACTAAGAATAGAGGCACCTATAACCAAGGTATTACAGACTAGTCATCTAGACAGTCAATACAGACTAAGAATAGAGGCACCTATAACCAAGGTATTACAGACTAGTTATCTAGACACATACAGACTAAGAATATAACCAAGGTAGGCACCTATAACCAAACCAAGGTATTACAGACTAGTTATCTAGACACATACAGACTAAGAATAAGAATAGAGGCACCTATAACCAAGGTATTACAGACTAGTTATCTAGACACATACAGACTAAGAATAGAGGCACCTATAACCAAGGTATTACAGACTAGTTATCTAGACACATACAGACTAAGAATAGAGGCACCTATAACCAAGGTATTACAGACTAGTTATCTAGACACATACATACAGACTAAGAATAGAGGCACCTATAACCAAGGTATTACAGACTAGTCATCTAGACACATACAGACTAAGAATAGAGGCACCTATAACCAAGGTATTACAGACTAGTCATCTAGACACATACAGACTAAGAATAGAGACTAGCACTAGACACATATAAGAATAGAGGCACAATAACCAAGGTATTACAGACTAGTCATCTAGACACATACAGACTAAGAATAGAGGCACCTATAACCAAGGTATTACAGACTAGTCATCTAGACACATACAGACTAAGAATAGAGGCACCTATAACCAAGGTATTACAGACTAGTCATCTAGACACATACAGACTAAGAATAGAGGCACCTATAACCAAGGTATTACAGACTAGTTATCTAGACACATACAGACTAAGAATAGAGGCACCTATAACCAAGGTATTACAGACTAGTTATCTAGACACATACAGACTAAGAATAGAGGCACCTATATATTACAGACTAGTCATCTACAGACTAAGAATAGAGGCACCTATATAGACTAGACATACAGACTAAGAATAGAGGCACATATAACCAAGGTATTACAGACTAGTAGTCATCTAGACACATACAGACTAAGAATAGAGGCACCTATAACCAAGGTATTACAGACTTATTACTAGACTAGTTATCTAGACACATACAGACTAAGAATAGAGGCACCTATAACCAAGGTATTACAGACTAGTTATCTAGACACATACAGACTAAGAATAGAGGCACCTATAACCAAGGTATTACAGACTAGTCATCTAGACACATACAGACTAAGAATAGAGGCACCTATAACCAAGGTATTACAGACTAGTTATCAATAGTCGAATGTGATTCTGTCCTTCCAAACAATCCATACATGCTTTGCGGTCTCAACTCTAACCCAGTTTCCCGCTCTATATGGAAAAAGCGAATTGAAATGGATTTTAAGATGAGTTTAGGATTGAATGTTTCTGTTAAATTACCGGCATATGCCATCTATTGTTTCCATAATTTAATAAATATATAATGTGCTCCAGAGATTTAGTAGATTTATTGATGGTATTGTTTGTTTGTTTGTTTGTTTTTTCTTTGAAGGTCATTAACATGTTGAATGCAGCTCAAGAAAACAGCCCTGTAACAGTGGTCCATGCACTAGACAGAGTTATGGTAGGTTTGATTACAGAACACTCAGTGAATAGGATTTAAAGTAGTGAGTTATGATGGTGATGATGGTGGTGATGATGATGATGGTGGTGATGATGGTGGTGGTGGTAGTGATGATGATTGTGATGATGGTGTTATTGGTGTTGTCTTAGGATAACAATGAAGATGATTGTGATCATGATGATGGTGGTGGTGATGACGGTGATGAAGATGATGATAGTTATGACAGGTGACAAATGATGGAGGTGATTAAGATGGTTGCAGTTGTCTGGTTGAAGATTCGATGAAAGCAAATTTGATGGTCATGATAGTGGTAGTTTGTGATGATTGTTGTATTACTAATGATGATGGTGGTGGTAGTTGTGATCAATGATGGTGGTGAAGTTGATGATCATGATGATGATGGTGGTGGTAGTGATGACGATAGTGCAGTTGATGGTCATGATGATGATGGTGGTAGTGATGACGATAGTGCAGTTGATGGTCATGATGATGGCAGTGGTAATGATGACGATAGTGCAGTTGATGGTCATGATGATGATGATGGTGGTAATGATGACAATAGTGCAGTTGACGGTCATGATGATGATGGTGGTAATGATGATGATAGTACAGTTGATGGTCACGATGATGATGATGATGGTAATGATGACGATAGTGCAGTGGATGGTCATGATGATGATGATGGTGGTAATGATGACAATAGTGCAGTTGACGGTCATGATGATGGTGGTGGTAATGATGACGATAGTGCAGTTGATGGTCATGATGATGATGATGGTGGTAATGATGACAATAGTGCAGTTGATGGTCATGATGATGATGGTAATGATGACGATAGTGCAGTTGATGGTCATGATGGTAATGATGACGATAGTGCAGTTGATTGTCATGATGATGATGGTGGTGGTAGTGATGACGATACTGTGAAGGTACAGGAGACTGTACAGTATGTAATGATTTCTATTTATTTGTGTCTCTTTTCTAGGAAATATTACGAACTGCTGAACTTTATTCACCTGTGTTTGCTGGCAACATTGCACCAGATGCTGATGATGCGATGGCTAACGACCTTGTTGGTGGCCTAATGACCAATGTATGATGATGGTTTGAACTATTCAACTTACTACTATTCTCATCCTCTCTAGAACACAATACAATTATGAATGCATGCAAAGTGTTGTACTTTGGGGAGACATGCGGTATCTGTACATCAGTTAATACTACTCTGACTCAGACAACAAACTTTTATCTCAAATTTGCTCTGATTGTCTTTATTAATACATGAAGTTACTATCAAGTAACTGTACATCAGTTAATACTACTCAGACAACAAACTTTTATCTCAAATTTGCTCTGATTGTCTTTATTAATACATGAAGTTACTATCAAGTAACTAGAGTCAGAATGTGCCACCCTGTTCATGTTGTCTTATGACCATTTTTATTATTTTTATTTTTATTTGGCACCATTAGATACATTACAATAAAATATACAAAAATAAAAGATCCTTATAATTAAGTGCGAGCTGACTAGAATTAACCTGTATAGGCTATACTAAGCTAGTCAGCTGACTATCTACAATATATATTACAAATTATTAGGTCATTATATCAAATATATCATTTACATAGATGTCATATATAGCTAATTGCATAATCGTTGTCGGGTTGAAAATCATAAATCATAGAAGCTGAGACCGCAAGGATGGATGGGAAATCATTTCATGAGCCACATTAAGCTACATTACATGCAGATATATTCAATGTTCCCGTAGTTTTGAAGGTATATGAGCTATTTAACTAAGATCCTACAAGTCTGGATAAAAAGGACGATGATTTGACGGTGTTATTTGAGAGTTTTAATTTCCCAGAATTCCTTTTGGTCATAGCTTTCATGATTTTCGACCCGACAACGATTATGCAATTAGCTGTATACAGGAGTAAAAAATATACAAAAGATAAATATAATTAATCATTATTAATAAATATTAATTATTAATAAATATTTCAATTATTGAAGTAATTAAATGCTATTGTGATAGAAATGAAAGTATAGAAAAAGAGGGGAAACTATTAAATTATTATAAGAATCGATAATCTTTGATTTGCTGGAGGCATTTCTAAATCAGAAACAAAATAATAATAATAATAATAATAATAATTAAAGTACAAGATAATGTAAAATTCAATAATGTACAAGCATATAGCTAATTGAATAATCGTTGTCGGTTTGAAAATCATGAAAGCTATGACCAAAAGGAATTCTGGGAAATTAAAACTCTCAAATAACACCGTCAAATGATCGACCTTTTTATCCAGACTTGTAGGTTCTTAGTTAAATAGCTCATATACCTTCAAAACTACGAGAACATTGAATATATCTGTATGTAATGCGGGTCATGAACTGATTTCCCATCCATCCTTGTGGTCTCAGCTTCTATCATTTATGATTTTCAACCCGACAACGATTATGCAATTAGCTATATATAACCACAGTTACTGGTCACCCCCAAGTAGTCACAGTCAGTTATGAAGCTACATTATTTTATGACTCAGTTTATTGAGATCAATTCTATTTGTTGATATTAATTAACGAAAGACATAATAGCCATACTAGATATGCAAAATATAATATGCCCCGCTTTTGAGGGTAAAACAGAAGGTGGTAGGACCTTTAGCGCTTCCGCCACGAAACTCTGGAACAGTCTTCCACTAGATATGAGAAAGTTAGCAACTGTTAAATCGTTTAAAAATCATTCTATCCATTTTTTATTAGATCAGCAGCTTTCTCTTAACCATTTTCAACCATTTTCAACAATAATCTTAATATTTTAATATTGTATACATATCATATAGTTTTTATTTATTAATTATATTGTAGATATATTTGAGGGCTACAAGTTTATTAGTATTTTTATACTATTTAGTACTACCCTTGTTTAAATAAAGTCTTTACTATTATTATTATTATTATTATTATTATTATATTATTATTATTATTATTATTATTGTTATTATTGTTATTATTATTATTATTATTATTATTATTATTGTTATTACTATTATTATTATTATTATTATTATTATTATTATTATTATTATTATTATTACTATTATTACAGGGTCGACGAAGGTCTGGTTGTGACATTGCAAAACCAAGTCACCCTCTGCATCCGAGGGATACTGGGAGACTTGCCCACATCAGCCACCAAGCCATAATACCTCCTGAAGCTAGTAATGCAATGGTCGATGTAGATGATTGGGACTTTGATATACTCAAGCTTGAAAAAGCCTCCAATCACAGGTATGAAGAGTTTGAACCAAATAAAGCAATAATATCATGGCTTGACACTTAAGACAAGTGGGTGCAGAGTAAGTGTGTGACCGTGAAATCACGGCACAGTCATGGCATGGTCATGGCACTGACATGTCATGGTCACGGCATGGACAAAGTCATGGTACATCACTGCATGGCATGGTCATGGCACAGTCATGGCATGGTCATGGCACGGTCATGGCACAGTCATGGCATGGTCATGGCATGGTCATTGCACTGACAAGTCATGGTCACGGCATGGACAAAGTCATGGTCACGGCATGGACAGAGTCATGGTCATGGCACATCACTGCATGGCATGGTCATGACACAGTCATGGTATGGTCATGGCACTGACATGTCATGGTCACGGCATGGTCATGGTCACAGCATGGACAAAGTCATGGTTATGGCACAGTCATGGCATGGTCATGGCATGGTCATGGCACGGTCATGGCACTGACATGTCATGGTCACGGCATGGACAAAGTCATGGTCATGGCACATCACTGCATGGCACGGTCATGGCACAGTCATGACATATCACTGCACTGTCATGGCATGGCACGTCATGGACTCAACATGGTCACGGAATGGCAAGGACTCATTCATATTCTAGAAAACAGCACAGCCACTGTATAAATAAAATACAACAAATAAAATGTTATTCTTTTCTTTCAGGCCACTTTTCTATTTGGGGATGAAACTCCTCGACAAGTTTTGTGTCTGTGAAAAACTGAACATAGGTGAAGACGTTTTGAAAAACTGGTTACAGGTAACAGTAGTAGTGAAAAATAGTATGATTGCAAATACAGTAGAACCTGCATAAGTGGACCAATGACCAATTACCATTGTTTCCAACAGTTAATAGAAGCTAATTATCATCTGGAAAATGCATATCATAACTCTACCCATGCAGCCGATGTACTTCATGCCACTGCTATATTCCTGGATAAAGAAAGGGTCAAGGTGAGTGTGTTTGTGCTATCATGGAGTTGTTTTCAGATGGCCACCTTGGGACAAAATCTTGTGGCCATTGTGTAGAAGTGTCGCATTTTAGTTTAATTCTTTTATGAATTTTTAATTCGTGTATGATGTCTAATGACCATTACCGACTCAATAAATGTAGATGTAGAAGTGGCTGTGTAGAGAGGTATCAACAACAATAGCAACATGGGTTTGATGGTAACAGGTCTTCGTGCAGCTGCAAAAATTGTCCTGGCTGCTATTGTTTTTTTCTATGTAAAAACAATACATAGAACGACAATAGAACAATAGCCAGGACTGTTGTGCAGCTACCGGTAACTGGGACAAAAATCCCTGGAAATTGTGGCCATTGTGGGGAGGTGTTGGTAGACTGTAATTCAATGGTGGCATAGTTTAGCTAATGTTTTTCAAGTGTGTATATTCTGTCCATACTGTGACCATGCCATAAGTCCATGTCAATGTCCTCCCCTGCTTATACCAATATCTTTTAGGGTGGGGGATGAGGGGATGGGGGAGGGGGGTCTGTCTTTATTCTTAGTTTTGCCATTGTACTGCAGTTTGTTACTCTTTTCTACACTAGGGTTGGTTTTGGTTTTACAGGCTTTAGTTAAAAAGTGGGCAGCTCTAGCTTAACTAGCATCAAAACAGCAAGGCATGTGATGTGATTTAGCATGTGGTATAGTCGGCACAGTGTTTAAATTGAGTCAGTTACCATGCCAACTCTGGAACACCTACTATAAAAAGTGGAGTATTTGATCGTTTTTGTTTTGTTAATACAGGCTGTATTAGAACCTCTAGATGAGGTTGCATCACTGATAGCTGCCATCGTGCATGACGTTGACCACCCAGGATACACAAACTCATTTCTGTGTAATGATGGTAGTGAACTTGCAATTCTTTACAATGATATCGCTGTGCTAGAAAGCCACCATGCTGCACTGGCATTTAAGCTCACAGCTAAAGAAGAAAAGTCCAACATCTTCCTCGGTCTAGATGTGTAAGTAATTGAACCAACATCTGTGATTCATTGTAAATGTTAAACTGGGGGATCTTTGCCAGGCTCTGTTTATTGCGAGGGGACTGAATATACCTCATGGGAGCGAATAAACATTTTATTATAGTTGATGATGCCATCGATGTGACTGTTTTATAAAGACTTGTAAGAATAAACAGTTCTCTGAGTTTCAAACTTTCAACTAAATGCGCATAGGATAAGCATGGATTCTGCATGAGACCTAGAGACCTAAGGGGACTTCGTGTCCTATTATACAACACCTGCCCTATGGGCGAATCTTGAAAATAAAAAATAAAAAAATTGAGGCCTGGTCGCTAAGCTACTATAAAATACTAAATCATTTTAACTATACACATATGGTATTTTACGTCAAAATTTAAAACTAATTCTTATTATCACATGCTGTCCTTAATACAAATATTATATACACTGAAAATGAGACAGAAACAATAGTATTGCAGTTAAACCTCAACTTTTCTGTTTAGGACCCTTGGGTGGGCTTCTTTTCGAGATGGGCTTCTTTTCAAGATTAATTTTGCAAACTCAAGAAGGGGACTTCTTTTCGAAATGAATGTTGCAAATATTGAGATTGGCTTCGACCAAAAATATTACAACTATTGACTATATATACTGAAGACATTTTTCAACCATGAAATTCGGTTTATGTAAAACAAACTCATGTCGACAAACAAGAACATCATTATTTCAATGAACGATCATCAAAATACATTAAATCACCTAAACCATAAACCATTTATGTTACTTTGACATTCCTTTTCACTGTAAACGTACATGGGCTTCTTTTCGAGATGGGCTTAATTCATTTTGAGATTTCTTTTGCAAACTCGAGAGGGGGCTTCTTTTCGAGATGGGCTTCTTCTTGAGATTAAGCCCACTGGGCTTCTTTTTGAGGTTTTACAGTATCTTGTTTTGAATATTTAAAATTTAAATTATGGAATTTCATTACAAGAGGTATCATTCCACCATATTTAATAGAAAGTCCCTCGTCTCTCGATAATCAATTTTATTTTGATATGCAATAGGTAAGACCCTCGACCTAAACAAGCTAATGCCAAGACTCACTTTAATTGTACCTGTAACAATGGGACTAGTTATTGCAATAATTTGTAGTTCCTAAGTATTAAATTATCAGAAGTGTGACATAGAAATATGGGACCACCTTGAATGTGTTAAAAATACTTCTGCCTTGACATAAAATCATTGAATGTATAGCCATGTTGGCAGCTTATTGGCTCTTATCGGTGACAATAGGTCACACTTTTGAGCATCTCAAGTAAGGGTGCCAAAACAATATTTACACGTAATATAAAAAATAGCCCTTACATTTATTTGTGGGATGATTTGTTAATTTTCAGAGATGATTTCCGTACAGTTCGACAGTCAATTATTGATATGGTTATGGCCACCGAGATGACGCGGCACTTTGAACACTTATCCAAGTTTGTTAATAGCATCAATAAGAGAAGATCGTCCAGTATGGATGAAGTTCATTCTGTGGTAAGTCATTTCTTGATTTCGATTTTGTTGAAATAAACATTAACTTTTAGAGTTATAGAGTCAACATATTATGGGAGGACAACCATCTCTCTAGGGTGGACAACCCTCTCTCTAGGGTGGGGACCCTCTCTCTAGGGTGGAGGCCCTTTCTCTAGGGTGGACAACCCTCTCTCTAGGGTGGACATCCATCTCTCTATAGTGGACAACCCTCTCTCTAGGGTGGACAACTATCTCTCCAGGGTGGACAACCCTTTCTCTAGGGTGGACAACCCTCTATCTAGGGTGGACAACCCTCTCTCTAGGGTGGACAACTGTCTCTCCAGGGTGGACAACCCTTTCTCTAGGGTGGACAACCCTCTCTCTAGGGTGGACAACCCTCTCGCTAGGGTGGACAACCCTCTTGCTAGGGTGGACAACCCTCTCGCTTGGGTGGACAGCTGTCTCGCTAGGGTGGACAACCATCTCTCTTGGGTGGCGTCCTTCTCTTGGGTAGACGTTCCTCTCTAGGGTGGACAGCCATCTCTCTAGGGTGGAAGACCCTTTCTCTAGGGTGGAAGACCCTCTCTAGAGTGGACAACATACATACATACATACATAAAGTTTATTTATAAACACGGTAAAATCATCAGTAGAAATACAATACAATGGTTATCTAAAATATTAAAAATAAGTTACATCATATGTTACTGTTTTACGTGATTGCCGTGTGGGAATTAAATGATCATAAAATTCCGTTAATTTCTCTCTTGAATTGACCAAGCGAGCTGATTGACCTGATACTTTGTGGTAAGTCATTCCACAGTTTAGCACCGCTGTAAGAAAAGCTTCGCTTAAGGTAGTTAGTGCGTGGCTTGGGCAGTGCGAGTTTAATATCAGAATTTCGTAAATTATAATTGGTGTGGCGAAGAGTAAAGAGGTCTTGTAAGTATTGTGGGGCTAATTCATGGATGGACTTAAACATAAGTGTTACTTTTTGTTTTTTTCGGCGAACAGACAGAGTGTCCCAGCATAATTCTTCAAGAAGAACGCTAGAGCTGGTGTCATAGTTTGCCCTCATGATAGCCCTTGCCGCACGATTTTGCAGTTTTTGAATTTTGTCACTCAGATGGCCGCTTAGTCCATCCCATACTGCACTGCAATAATCAAAGTGTGGTAAAATTAGTGCTTTATAGACCAGGATAGCGACCGCCTGAGTGACAAAGGGTCTTAGTCGTTTAAGTGCACCTATAGCCGAAGCAATTTTCTTACATATTTCGTGAATGTGTTTACTCCAAGAGAGCCGATCATCTATAATGAGACCAAGGGATTTGGTGTGGTCGACTCTCTTGATTTTGGTGTTTTCGACAACCATCTCTCTAGAGTGGAGACCCTCTCGCTAGGGTTGACAGCCATCTATCTAGGGTGGAAGACCCTGTCTCTAGGGTGGAAGACCCTGCTTTTCTATCTCTCCAGGGTGGAGAACCATATCTCTAGGGTGAACAACCATCTCTCTAGGGTGGGCAACCCCTCTCTAAGGTGGACAACCATCTCTCTAGTGTGGATACCCTCTCACTAGGGTGGACAACCCTCTCGCTAGGGTGGATGACCATCTCTCTTGGGTGGCATCCTTCTCTTGAGTGGACGTTCCTCTCTAGGGTGGACAGCCATCTCTCTAGGGTGGAAGACCCTTTCTCTATGGTGGAAGACGGTCCCTCTCTTGGGTGGACGATCCTCTCTCTAGGGTGGACAGCCATGAATGAATGAATAACAACTTTATTAAACACGGTAATTACACTCATTTGGAATATTGATTTTCAAGCCATCTCTAGGGTGGAGGACCATCTCTCTAGGGTGGACAACCCTCTCTCTAGGGTGGACGACCATCTCTCTAGGGTAGATGGCCCTCTCTCTAGGGTGGAGGACCATCTCTCTAGGGAGGACAACCCTCTCTAGGGTGGACAACCCTCACTAGGGTGGACAACCATCACTTTAGGGTGGACAATCCTCTCTAGGGTGGACAACCATCTCTCTAGGGTGGACAACCATCTCTCTATGGTGGACAACCATCTCTCTAGGGTGGAAGACCCTCTCTCTAGGGTGGAAAACCCTGACAACCCTCTCACTAGGGTGGACAATCCTCGCTAGGGTGGACAACCATCTCTCTAGGGTGGAAGACCCTCTCGCTAGGGTGGACAATCGTCTCGCTAGGGTGGACAACCATCTCTAGGGCGGAAGACCCTCTCTAGGGTGAAAAACCCTCTTTAGGGTGGACAATCATCTCTAGGGCGGAAGACCCTCTCTAGGGTGGAAAACCCTCTCAAGGGTGAAAGCCCTCTCAAGGGTGAAAGCCCTCTCAAGGGTGGAAACCCTCTCTAGGGTTGACAACCCTCTCTGTAGGGTGGACAACCATCTCTCTAGGCTGGAAGACCCACTCTCTAGGGTGGACAGCCCTCTAGGGTGGACGGCCCTCTCGCTAGGGCGGACAATCCTCTTGCTAGGGTGGATAACCATCTCTAGGTTGGAAGACCCGATCTCTAGGGTGGACATCCCTCTAGGGTGGACGGCCCTCTCTCTAGGGTGGACAACCTTTTTGATGATTTCAGTTTTGTTTCTGTTTTGTAATAAATTATTTTCTTGTTTCTCGTCAACAGCATAGTGGGCGTGGCACTCCAGACTCTACCGCCTCCTCGACAACAGCACTAACCACCCCAGAGAACCGCACCTTGATCAAACGAATGTTAATAAAGTGTGCAGACATTGCAAACCCTGCAAGACCAAGGTATCTCTGTAAGGTGTGGGCAGAACGAATAGCAGAGGAGTATTTCTCCCAGGTATGTTGTTTTTTAGTGTGGAATTTCTCTGATATTTAATTATGTAGGTTTTATAGGTTTTACAATCGACTGTAGTGTGGTGCATGGGAAGTGTTCCATTCAGGAGAGGTGTCTGTGTGAGGAATGCATTTGTTGATCAGATATGAGATATACCCATTCTTGCAAGGGTCTTTGTAATACTTTTGATGGACTAACCATATCATCCTGTTAATTTACGAACAAAGCAGCTAACATGGTCGAGTCAAAGCCATACAGGCGCACAATGATGCTGATAGTTTGAGTTAGCGGGGGTTCTAGTTAATGGGGGTAAATTTGACCTGGATTTGAGCCAAGGAAAAGAAAATTACTGTAGTTCGAGTAAGCGGGGAGTTCGAGTTAACCGAATGCGAGTTAGCGGGGTTCTACTGTATTGTTCATTTTTAAATACTGAGGGAGGAAAACTGGAGTAACCGGAGAAAAACCCTCTAGCAAAGGAGAGAACAAACTGACAAACTCAATTATAATAATAATAATAATAATAAATATTTATAAAGCGCTCATAGCGAAAGTTCTGAGCGCTGAATACAAAGATATATAAAAAAATATATATATAAAAATAAAATAAAAATATGTATATAATAAAAATAAAAATAATAATTATAAATAAAAATAAAAATAATTATTATTATTATTATTAATTCCCATGGTGCCCGATCCGAGGATCAAACCCAGGTACCACAGTTGTGAGTGTGCTTCACCACTTGACCACCCTTACTTCCTTTTGAATAGCTCGGTTCTACTTTGTTTCACTCTTTACCCCTGTGACATGGGTGTGTCTCAAATAGGTGTCTCGATTCCTGTGGGTGTCCAACAGAGAGAGACTGACTAGTTTTTCCCCCCTGTGTTTATAGACCGATGAAGAGAAGAAGAGAGGCCTGCCAGTTGTTATGCCTGTGTTTGACAGGGCAACATGCAATGTGCCTCGCTCACAGGTAACTCGTTGTCAGACAGTATATCAAAACACTTACTGGTACATATATATATGCACATTTTATGTAGTCGCTTCAGGTAAGTTAATCACTCTTTAGTCACAAAGGTGTGCCCTCGCAGAATCAAGGAAGTCTTTTCATACATTGCTTGATCACTCCAGTGTTCTAGAACAAGACATTCATGATGAATATGGCTGCAAATAGAAACTCCCATGATCCTTTAGGATTGCACCTTTCCTTTCCCTGGGATTAACCTTATTGAATTGAGTTCTGGTAGGACTGCTAGTGGTTGATACAGCAAATATTCAGCATATGCCGCATACAAGCATCAAGAGTTCCAGACTTTCGGCACGCACGCAATGCATTATGAGATTATTACAAAGGAAAAGTGAGCACTAATTCTAGACACAGGGAGCCCAAGCTATGTTTTTGCTCACTTGATGCTCACTTTTCCTTTGTAATAATCTCACAATGCATTGCGCGCGTACCGGAAGTCTGGAACTCTTGATGCTTGCATTCTACAAGGCATGCTTTTATTAATGGGTCTTTCTTTCTCTGTAGGTTTGGTTTATTGACTATTTCGTCAGCGATTTGTACGATGCATGGGACGGTAAGCTGACTATTTACACGTTAGACTTTATCTAGCGTTATAGATCTGAACACTTTTGTATACATGCTTTGTTGCCTAGTAATAAATTATATTAGTATAATTTTAGACTTGAATATAGAGTTTTGCGCGCTGTGATAGATTGAGCGACCAGTGATTATGAGACGATAATCACTGGTCAAGAGCAGAAATAAAATCATCAACGCAGAAGTACTAATAAACAGGTTTTTTTAATCCTGAATTACATATTTTCTCTGATATTCAATTCTCAAATTATACTAAAAAAATTATTCACCTCAGGCTCGGTGATTATGGTGAATATTCACCTCAACTTCGTCTCTGTGATTATTCACCGATAATTTCGGCAAATAATTGTTAAATAATAATAAGAAATATTTAGAGCCTAGCAACTGATAGGGACTAATGGTGAAGCTAGTAGATACAAAAATAATCTCCCAATGAATCTATCCACTGACCAGGATTCGACTGGGTTTCTAAACTAAATGTATGTACAGTATGTGCAATGTGAGGCTGTTTTGAAAAACGTTGGGAAAAAATCATCCAAAAGTCACAAACTCTCTTTTATCTATATTGTGTATTTAAACACATTTGTATGTCTCATAATATTAATAATGATGATGATAATTATGATGATGATATTAATAATAATGATAATAATAATAATGATGATGATAATTATGATGATAAAGATGATGATGATGATGATAATAACAAAGATGATGATGATGATGATGATTTATGATGATGATGATATTAATAATAGTGATATTAATAATGTAATGATGATGGTGATGATAATATTAAAGATGATGATAATAATGATGATGATGATAATAACAATTATGATGATGATGATGATGATGATAATAAATTTATTGTTTCTATATGCAGCGTTTGCTTATGTGCCAGAGACCATAAGACACCTGACTGATAACTATGAGTACTGGAAGAAGAAAGCTGATGAACTTGTGAGTCCTGTCTGAATTGTAGGTGTGCCAGCTAGTGACAGTAACTCTTCCTTGTAACACAAATATATATTGTAATCAATCCTTTATCCTTTATTCTCCCATTATTCAGTGAAAGGTACTTTAAGTAGTAATCATTAAATATTAAGATAGTATTAAACTAATCAATGATCTAGTTCTAAAACATTGTATAAAGAAGTTGACACTATCAGGCATCATTCATTGGCTCCATCTTATTTAGACCATTATTGTGTAATCTCGGGGCCGCTGCCCCTCCTGCCGGGATTAACTTCAGCTAAATGGCAGTAATTATGATTAAAGATTAAAAGATTAGACCACAGGGTTCTCAGTACATTACTAAACTGCTCTCAAAAACCGCCAACAGGTTGCTGCCTTCCACTGGGAACCCTAGCTGGGCCATACTATCGCATCATATATTAGTAGAAACCAACTAGCATTATAACATAGCATTGATATAACGCGCGCTCTGATTGGCTAATTAGCGTGCACGAGCGTGCATTGTATCAACAACACGATTGTTTTTATTAACTGTTGACCTGTTTTTCAGGATGCTAAGCATGTGGATTCGCCGTCGAGCCCAGTAACCTCTGATACGACTGCTGACAGTTCAACCAATACTGCTCTCCATGCAGTATCAACTCTGTCCACAACATCAGCACAGTCCTCTGATGCAAGATCATCCTCCCTGACATCTTTGACTTCAGCATAATGATGTACATTATTGACCCCCTATTTAAAGAAATGCTCAGGGACATGTGATATTATACTATGAAAAATAATTGTACATAGCTTCCCTTTTGGAGAGACACAAAGATATTCTCTAGAACACAAATGCTATATTCTATTTATTTGTTGAGTGAAAACATTGAAATTGACACTACAAGCAAACTATGGCCCCTTTGATAAAGTCTTCTATTTTGCAGTGATTGGCTTTCGACTAGTGAACTAACTAGTGGCCTTTCTTCAAACCAACGAATAAACACTGTGACAGGTGGCAGTCATCTGAGACACGAGGCCACTATGATTTGTCATCCTTGTGATTGGCACTTGTCAATCATATGAATGATGTTGTAATAATTAGCAAGGCTTGACCTCTCGGTTTCATTGGCTCAATCACATTAACAAATCAGTTTGGAGACTTCAAATTGCTGTTTCAAAGAGACATTGAAGAATGAATTTACAACAGCATTTTGCTGAAAGAACTATCGCAACTCAGAGGACATGGTGTGGTCAATGACCAGGTGTCCTCTAAACCCTTTGTGTCTTGAATTTGTGACAAACTAGGAGTCTCCCGTCCCTTCCAACACTCTTTTTGGTGCCATGTGTGACGACATCGATCAGCTAAAAAAAAACAGGGAACGGAGAGTACTATGTGTTCTCTGCTGTCTTTTTTGCTATTGACCAGCCTTGGTGTCAACCAACCAAATACAATGTTTCCTCTTACTTGGCTTCCTTTTAGTTGTTCTTGAGAACTATGAGTTAATTCTCTAAGTATTTTGGTAATATAGAGTATTTGGTGATTTTTTGCCCCATGAGACAGTAATAATGACTATATATATATACATATATATATATGAAGATAATACAGAAATTGTAGAAATTATAATAGTTTTTGAAAATTTATCACATACAAATGATTCACTAATATTAATAATTATTATTGAGTATTGGACTTATTGATATTTTAAGAAAGACCTTACTAAACAATACGGGATACAACGTTCTACCGTACGTAGTGCATATCTTTTTTCTATTCTTAAATGCCTATGTTGCTGCTTGTAAATTCATGTACGGCATTTTTAGTTTTAATTTCTAGTTAGTATTTCTACTTGTTGTACATGTTACCATACCTTCATAGATATAGAATGAGCCCCCTGTGCTGCCCCGCACTTGGGTGCTTGTGTATAGGTAGATACCAGAATCTGCTTTGTCATGCCTGACGGGGCAGTTCAGGGGTTTAGAATGACTTTACTTGACAATGGCCAATTAGCATTTGACCCGTACGGCCCTGAGTGCGCTCTTTAAGAAGCGGGTCCGAATAAAACCAGTATGGACCGGGATGACAGCACTTTGTGCCTAAACATGCACAGTTTGGAATGAAAGTTTGCAAATCTTTTGAGAACGATGCAAATTTTGTGATTTCATTAAAATAAATATTTCATGAGACTTGACTGTGATTTTATTGGCTCGAAAAACACACTTAGCCAGCTAACTAAGCTCTGAAAGTGTGGCAAAAGCCTTCTTATCGTTGGGTCATGAGAAAATATTTGGCTCTCAGTCATTTGTTCAGACCAAGGTAAAGTAAAGTCACTCTAACTTTAGGGCTGGCGATATTTATGTTATATATCTTGGGGGGAGAGGGGTTGTAATAAATGACAAATTTCCAAACATTTATCAGATTGTAAGAAAGACATACTTATTTAATTTGTCACCTAATTAATTTCATTTTTTTATTAAGAATCACCCCTCTCCTCCCCCCTAAAGGTCCCCATGTCGTTACTCGTGATTGCCTGCTGATGAGCCACTTTGATCCCATTGTGACATGTTTAGTAGGTTACTGTTTCCACAATCGTTACTGTACAGACTTTGATGCTCTTAATCTTAATTTGAGAAGTTTAGCCAAAGCTTGTTGCTATGGTTACATGATACTAAATATATTAGTATCAGTATTATATCATTCTGAAGTAAAAAGGCATCAACTAATACCTAGTTTTATTTTCCTGTCTGTAGGGTAGGGGAGGGTCACTATTTCCCCTCCCTACCCCACAAAGGATCCCTGCCGCTATTAATCCCACATGCGAACAGTTGGTGCTGATGAACATTACATATGGAGAGAGAAAATTGACCCAATAATTTTGACCCAATAGGGGGAGGGTGGTCACAGGTTTGGTATTTGACATAAAATGAGTTACTACTAGAGCACTCGATCAGTGAACTTGTCCTGGGGGTCGGGTAGCCTTGGAGGTGAAAGGGAGGGCATCACTAGTTTGAACGCCTGGAGGAAGTGTGCAGGTACCTTGCTGGGGATTTTTTTGACAGATTTAATTGACAACTGATTCTCCACCCTTGGGCATTTGATGAAAATTTTCCAGTTTTTGTCAAATCCCAACCCCTGAAAGTCCTCAGTCACCCCCTTCCCCCCATTTTTTACTGGCAGGACTGAGGACATTGCCCATTTGCGACTGCCACTCTTAATATGCTTGCGCTCACCAAATTCTCTTTTCATGGGCAGGGAGAGGAAAAGAGAGTGGACGACTTGTAGCAAGTCTACACTTTGCTGCCATCTGTATTCTATAGATGCACAGAAGACTTCAATATGTGGAAAGAACAACACTTAAAATCATGCCACTTGAGACTTGGTCTAATACCCTTTTGCTCTCACCACATGTTGACCTCATCTGTGCATCTATAAGAATACAGATGCACTGCAAAATGGTACATCTCTTTGTTTCACTTGCAAGAACCGACAGAAAGTAAAAAAAGATTTTATTACAATTTGACATCAAGGTTACAAGAGCCCTACTTTCAGCCAGTCTGTGTACACATGGTAGCACATTTGTCACTAGAAATACAGTCACATTTACATACATTTGTACATCTCAGATTCTAAAGTCGTTCAGAATAAAACAGCACTGATTATGCCAGAATTAATAGTCGTGATATTTTAAAGACTTGAATGAAACTATATTTGAATACATGAAATGCGGCTCTTTCTCAGTATATCACTATCCTGAAAAACCTTTGTTATTCAAATCAAGAACTCTTTGTAGAACGAGGCATACAACAATATGAACTATTGTTATTCAAATTTTCAGGAATTCAGGACGGTGATATACTGAGAAAGCCCCTGAAATGCTAGAGTGAGGTAATGTGGTGTGTTGTGACAAATTACAACTATCTAGTGTCTTTGGCTTTAATTCTTCTTGACCTTGAAGTTCTCGTACTTGCTGTGGCTACGGTACCAGACCATCAATGGAACTAACATTGTGGGTATGCACATCAGACTGAACAGACCCCAGTCAACCTATAAACACAAACATTGCAGTCAGTCATGGTTGGAATCATACTGGAAACTCATCAACATTGTCCTCAACTCTTATTGGAAGAATTTTTTTAATCACATAATTTCCATTCATCCACATTAATCCATCCATTCATCCACATTAATCCATCCATCCATTTATCCATCCATTAATCCATCCATCCATTCATCCACATTAGCCTCCGCAGGCATCACTGGGGGAGATTTTTGGGTTCTTTGGTCTTGGGCTTCCTGTTTAAGAGAGGTGGAAGAGGGGGAATGAGGAGAGAAGGGGAATTCTCGGCCTTCGGCCTCGCTTTCCGGTGTTGCCTGCGGAGGAGGCTACATCCACATTAATCCATCCATCCACATTAATCTATTCATCCATTTATCCATCCATTAATCCATCCATCAATACATTAGCTTCATGGCTCTGTTGAGTAGCCATGAACAACGGTTCCAAGTCGAGGTCAAAGCCAACCTCAACTTGGTACCATTGTTCGTAGCTACTGAACAGAACAGCGAAGTGGTGTATTATTCATTATCCATCCATCCATCCATCCATCGCCATATTCAATTGTCCATCCCTTCATAATCCACTAATCCAGTCATCCATCCATTCATGAATTTATCCATCCATTAAAGTGTATATGACACAAATTTTTTTCTTTTGAAAATCGATTACAATGAAGTGAATAGTGGGATGGTTCAGTATTTTGTGATTTGAGCTTCGCATTTGCTAGTTATAAAGGATTGAAATCGTGATATGCTAATTCGGTGACGTCAGAGTGGGTTTTGCCGTAACTTATTTATATTTTTCAAAGCAGCACTCTTTTTTGAAACAGAAAAACTAAATTAACATCATGTATATGAATTGTAGATAACTATTTGCCAGATTTAAAAATGTCAATAATTTGCACAATGGCGCTTTTGTATAATAAATTAAACCCACTCTGACGTCATCGAATTAGCATATCACGATTTCAATCCTTTATAACTCGCCAATGCGAAGCTCAAATCACAAAATACTGAACCATCCCACTATTCACTTCATATGTAATCGATTTTCAAAAGAAAAACATTCGTGTCATATACACTTTAATCCACCATTCATTTATTATCCATTCATCCATCCATTCACTCATCCATCTATTCACTCATCCATCCATTTACTCATCCATTCATCCATCCATTCATTCATTCATTCACCCATTCATTATCCATTCACTCATGCATTCCTTCGGTAATCCACCCAACCATCAATAATTATTCATTCAGTCAACCAACCATTCATTCTTCCCTTCATTCATTCATTCATCCATTCATTCAATTATTACCAGATGTGGGGAATGCTTTCTTTGGTAATCTTTGTTGCTCATTATGACACCCTCGCCAGGGGCTGTTGAATACGCCACCTAAACAAATACAAACAAAATATCAGTGATGAAGTTGCAACTTAGTGCTCTATGGTTGAGTTCTGGAAGTTACCTGTACTTGACCCTCTTCATTAGGTTTGTATGTAACTATGGCAGAAGTGAAGTTAAAGACGCCAGATCTCAGTGGTCGTAGGATGACTGAATGAGAAACATTAGTTCCACTGCATACAGTCAAGGGCAACAACTTACAAGATGATAATAATCATTCATAAACATTCATAATATTAACAAACACTTATAAATGTAAAGTATATATAAACTGTATGTATAAGGGTGCTTTCCATTTGGCAGAACTGACTGGTCTGATCAACCGGTTCTTAAATGGAATGTGTCAGTTCTGAGAACTATCTGAACCAGTTCCCAGAACTGACGTGTTCCATTTAAGAACTGGTCGGAAGGTCCAGTCAGTTCTACCAAATGGAAAGTGCCCTTAGTTCTATAAAGTAAATTGTTGCTTGGTAACTGTGTAGTGATTCAATTAAATATTGAAGAATTCACAAAAGTAACACTAGGTAGAGAACAAACCAAATGACTGAAAGAGGTATATATAATAATAATAATAATCATCATAATTATTATTATTATAGAGGTATCTATTATCTATTTTTAATACAATACAAAATTACAGCTGGAAAAATCAAGTTTTCATGGGGGATTTTCCCTCTGAACTACAACTCTTGCTGGATTATGGTGTACAGTGAATTCTCTCTAGAGACGGACACTGTCTATGCCAGACACTTCTCTAAGCCAGACGCCTGGTCCATGCTGCACTGTTTTACTATACATTCACTCTAGATGGTGCCTGGAGGCTTAGAGCAAGTTGACTATATTGTGTTTCCTTGTGCATGACCACAACGGATGCTGGGAAATCCAAGTATTTAGCATTTCTGAATAAATCAAAGGATACGGAGCTATTGATTTCCACTTGATTGAAGTCAAACCGTGAACAACTTGAAATGCAGATTCAGGGAATGATTCTTCAGTCAGGGTGACAGCTGTCGCAGGACTGTAAAGAGAAGAAAAATCCTATAAAGCACTGCATGTACATGGTTAATAATCATCCTTTCTATTTTAAACAAGTATATGATCATCTAAACCATTCATTTAGCATGCTTTAACCGAAGCTCTGTTTTCATATCTGTTCAATAATGTTATATATTAACACTACGATTATAGTAAGAATACCCAACAGCATTAGAGTAGAACCTCCCATCTCCCATAATCATATACATGTGTAGGTGTCTGCTTACGGGAGGTATTCACTTACGGGAGGTGTCTGCTTATGGGAGGTGTCTGCTTATGGGAGGTGTCTGCTTAAGTGAGGTGTCTGCTTACAGGAGGTTATAAAAGTAATGTTTTAGTGAAGTGAGAAAACTTCAGGAGTCTGCTTATGGTAGGTGTCTGCTTACAGAGGGTTATCTGTATATTGGGTTATCCACCTAATGGGTTATCCACCTAATGGGTTATCCACCTAATGGGTTATCCACCTAATGGGTTATCCACCTAATGGGTTATCCACCTATTCTGTGATTGTTACTCTACCTTGATCCAACGTTGTACAGAGTGTAGTGTATGGTAAGGTCTTTGCCTTCAACGACAAACTGGTTCAAAACATTCTTAGCAACAATAAGTCTTGCGTTGGCATCGCTATCGCAGTGGCTGCCAACAACCAAGACACTAAGAACTAACGCTATCAGCAACTAGAAAAATCAATGAAGAAAACAGATGAGATACCACAGGAAGCCCGATCCATAGTAATTCTTTGTATTACGATTTACGGCTTAAAATTTAGTATTTTAAATTACGATCATGACAGTCGTCTTGCTTAATTATAGAGCATGATGATCGTAAATTATTGACACATCTTAGCGTTGGAATATGAATTTTTTTTTACGAAATCGGAAGAAAGGAACCCTTTCGAATCAAAGCTTGATTTGAATGACTCCACGTTGATGTTAAAACACGAGTAACTTTCTATGTTCACAATTATAAACACACAAATCTGTTGATTAGACATCTAAGACATGTCTAGTTGAAGTATCATTTGGTAATACGGGGTAAAATAAGCTGGATTTCTCACCATTATCCAAACAATCTTCCACTTTTAGACTCCGTGCCTTTTTGTTCGTTCGAAAAGAAAGAAAGAATCAAAGGATGACGTGTTCTGCGCACGTTTTCACGGCATTGAACGCTGAGCAGTATAAATTTTTACGCGGGCTCCAAATAAACTTCTTTTTCCCCCAAAAATAATACTTAGTATGAAAGGTTATTTGGATCAAAAAAATGCGTTACTCGAACTCTTTTATTTTATCAAGTGTAATGCGTTTTTTTTGTATTATACATTTTCACCTTGGATTTTTAGATTTATTTTTATTTCTAGAGCTGCCAATAAGCTGTAAAATTTCGCATTAAAAACTAAATATATTTTAGTGAAAAATTCATTTATTATATTAGAACTGTAGACATTTTTACTTGAAGAAAATTTGATTGAATTTGAAATTAGTTCCCCCTCCCCTCCCCTCCTTTCTCCCCTCCCCTCCCCTCCTGCAATTTAATGATGACGTCACGTCGCGAAGACGAGCCAAACAACTGACTGTTGCTGTGTTGGTTGAGTACAAATTAGTTGAAGCTAAACTTTGTCTGTATTTTAATTTTAGAAGAATAGAGTTTATTCTCAACAAGGTTCACTGGCCGAACTGTTCGTTGGAATTTCACTCTGAAAGATGGACTGACTGCATGTGACAGTCTGCCTTGTTCAATCAATGAACGATTTAACCACGGTCAACATGTGTTGTTCAGTCGATGTTCTCTGAAAGTATTACTGTTGAGTGTTGTTTGGAGCAACTTTAATCTATCCATGGTTATGTGGTAGAGTTGTTTTGGCGGACACGAAAGGCACTGCTTATCAACATGGAGATAAACGTCAACGAAGATGTTGATCACTTGACCCAAGCAGGACACAAAGCTCTTGCAGAAGGGAAAATCGATGAAGCTTGTGTCCACTTCGACAAGGCCGCAAGCATGGCTTCTCGTATCAAGGAAGGGTTTACTGAGAGAGCCTGCTTTTTCAATCTTGGGGCCTGCTGTGTCGCTCAAGGATCGCCCAAGAAGGGGTTAGAATATTTGAAAAAAGCTCTGCCACCAGATCGCGATACTGATGGTTCAGCAAACTACGCCGACCTTCACTATAACTTAGGAATAGCGTACGATGGTCTCAGCCAATTACAGTTATCTATAGAATGCTATGAAACTGCCTTCCTTGAATATAAGACTCTAAACAACCAAGAAATGCAAGCAGAGACGTTACAAAAGCTTGCTGTTGGATGTTCGACGAATGGAGAATTGGCCAAGGCAGCCAAATACTATGGAGAAGCAGCTGAGGCCTTCAGAAGTCTTGGCGATAAAACCAATCAAGTCTTGGCTTTGACCAGCCGAGCTAGTTTACTTGGTGAGGTAAAAGACATCGATAATTGTGCTGAGACTCTACGTTCAGTGATTGAATTATGCGAACAGCTGACCGATCGTACATTGCAAGGTACATGTAATCAACACATATTCCGTGTCTTTCTTAATCTGGTTAAAACTTCTATTGTATACTAATTTATAAGTCTATATAACTTTATTGAAAGTAAAGTGGTGAATCTCTTTATCACACTATTCCAGAGCTCTTGATTTAGAGTGCCTTTCATTTACATTGTAACTTGTAAACAAATAGTTTTAGTAAAATGTCTATTAAATTATTAATTATTTCCTAAATTAAACAAGTAAAATAATATTGTTGCTAGGATACGATGTATAATTTATTATTTTTTGTTTACTTAAAAATATGTATTTTTGTTAATAATTAAATATTGTTGCCGATGTGAGGTTCTACTTTAATGATTGTTGGGTACCGTACTCACTTTAAGATGTTTATTGAAGAAGTTCATTACACGTGATGTCCATACTACAACGTGCGATGTGGTCATATTACACTTTTCCCATCCTGTTCTGCCTAAAGAGCCATTCTTAATTACTTCAAAAGAAGCCACCTCATTATCTATTGTTTGAAATGGGAACGGCTCATGATTAGCACGACGTCTGAACTAGGCCTTACTGTTTCATGGTTTTAGTTGTCTGCACTCTACTTCCAACTCATTGAACAACCAGGGCCAGGTTATTCAGTCTCTACCATTTTCTCTGAGCAAGATGTATAAATCTTCTCTATGTTTTACAGGAAAGATATACAATGATCTTGGTCTATTATACAACCGTCTCCAGTCCTACAAAAATGCAGCAGAGTGTTTTGAGATTGCCATTCCGCTCATTAGTGGTGTTGAGCAAGAGAAACAACTAGAGGCTGTTTTGCACAAAATCTAGGAGCTGTATACAACCAGATAAGGAAGTATAAAAAGGCACTAGAGCATCACAAAGTTGCCATTAAGTTACACGGTAAGATTGACATGTTGATAATAATTATTATTAGTTTAAATTAATTTTAAATTCTGTGGATAATAAAATTATTTATTTATTATACAATGTAGCTACAATTAACTATGCACATATATACCTAGCTTGAGATTTACTGTATATTATACATTGTATGTGAGCAATCTAACTACAGTGAATGCTTGAGGGTAACCTGTGATTGGGGGAGTAGCAATAATGGTACAGAAACCAGAGTTACTCACCGACCACTTGGCCCAGGAATGACTACCTATTTTATACATGCAGGGCTATAGTTTAGTTATGGTCACTAATTATATCTAAATTAAAAAGTATATTTTGTTTCTGTTTTTTGTTAAGGTGAACTAGGGAACAGATCTGCCGAGGGTCAGACGGCATGTAACATGGGATTTGCTTACAGTCAGCTGAGAAGCTTTGATCATGCCATAGTTAAGTTCTTACAAGCAATTCAGTCATCTAAAGACACCAATGACCAGTGTAGTCACTGGCAGGCAAGCGAGGGCCTTGCAGCAGTTTATTTTCTAAAAGGAAACTACAAGAAAGCTGTGCAACATTACAAGGTTGCACTAAGTTCATTGTCAGCTTCAGGAGCAATGATGCCAGAACATAATGAACGGATTGTGAACAAGCTTGCCGATGCTATGAAGTTCTTATTAACACAAGGAGACTCTGGTACCAAGAAGAAGAGCATGATTAGACAACGGCCAAGAAGGGTTGATGATGAAACTGTTGAAGGGGATAGACCCAGGCGTGTTGGTAGAACAAGAACAAGATCTGATGCAAATCATAGACTGATCGCAAGAGGACTTGATGGTGGGTTTGATCAAGCAACTGAGGACTCTGACTCTCATGGGTCTTCAGTTGAAAGTGGCACTGGTAGTGATGAAAGTGAAGGAGACAAGAAAAAGGGAAGATATATCAGCCCCTCGTGGGAGCAGAAGAAGGCTGCGAATACTCTCAAAGTTGGCCCAAGCCCAGAGTTATTATTATCAGGACCATATCAAAATCTCATTAGGAACAGAAATGGCTCTGACATCAATGATGGCTATGAGGAGCCAGTAGATGACAACATACGATCTTCTAGTCTGTTTGACTTTGCGCCAGAAATGCCTCGAGCACACAGAGAAGCTTACTTAGCATCTATTGCTGCGTCAACCTCAACACCAAAGAAAGCAGAACCTCCACCAGTAATATATGAAAGTTCTACCAGACAGACATCCAAGACCTGCATTATCCAGTAAGGACTACTTTATCCAGTCCCATATTCATGAACTGTCTGGTTTTTGGGGGGGCTAGAGTTTGGATTGCTTGTCAGGGTTTTCTACATTATACATGTCTATAAAGCGGCAAGGCACGATGCCTTTAATCATTCAAATGGTTGGCACAGTATTCGGAATAATACTGATTAGTATATACCATACAAGTGAATAGTACTTTTCGTGCACTCTGATTGGCTACTCAATCTCAGAATATCCTTGGCTATTTACCTCCAAGCAAAACCAGATGGTTTTGCAAGCATGCCTCTTCTTGAAACTAAATTTTATATATTTGGCTGGCTATTCACTTGTGTGGTATATATTAAAACAATTATTATTCCCCTCCGTGTCGGTGTGTATAAGGGTGCTTTGCACTTGTCCAGACTGACTGGTCTTTGTGCTGATATTAACGATAACTCAAGCAGCAATCGTCTTTAACACATACGGGATACACAAAAAGGCTTATCTGTGAGTGCGGCTTATATGCCAGAGAATACGGTATCTTGGTACCAGCCCTCGATTTCCAGGCCCATCAGGACCAGACTGGTGTGTTCCGTTATTCAAATCAGCACAGAGCAGCCTGCCCAGTCCAGTGTACAGAATAAAGCACCCTTAGTCAGGCTCTCCATGGTTATAGGGCTAGAGTGATTCCAATAAACCTGGGCACTACTAATTAGTTGTCGGTGTTTATTAGATGCAAAAAAAAAAGAGAGTGTCTAATAGTGTTAGTAATTAATGCCCAGGTTTATTGGGATCCAAATGATTTTGAACTTGCCTAAACTAGCTAGTGACATGTGAGCCAAAGAAATAATATAAACCAATAATACAGCAACATTATTTTTCCAGTTTTCCAGGTTATCTTTTTTACAGTGTGGATACTCGAACCATGAACACTTCAAGTTTTTTTTGAACTTTTTTTTCCGAACTTTCTATTGCCTCACCGCCTCTCAAATGCAGCATTGAGTTTACACTTAGTGATCAAAATAAATCATTTTTCTGATCAATTTGCTCAATCGATAATTTATATATGTGTGTTAGAAAAAACCTAAGAGTTCACGGTTCGAGTGTCCATACTGTAATAGAGATTGGATATCAGTACCAATAGCAATGGTTTTACACTTCGTATTAGCCTGCGTTCCAGGGGTCAATTTCCTCTCGCTCTGACATTAATTATTGTTATTATTTTGATTTCTGTACAAATAACACTTCTGTACAAATGAAAAGAACAGAGAATAATAAAATACAAATAACAATATTGTCGGAGTGAGAATAAATTTGCTTCTGGGACCCAGGGTAACTTGATAATAATTGAGTGGTTTTCATAAACCTGTGAAAACAGACTATAGAAATATAAAATGCATGTGCGTGCTATGTGCAATTTCAGAGTACACAGGGACTGTGATCAGAACACGAGAGAAGTGTTAGGAGAAGCATGTCAGTAGCGGAGTGCTTCTCGAGTGTTCTGATTGGTCCCCAAGTGCTCTAAAACTGCACAGCACAGTGGACTGGCAAGTTTTCTATTTCTTTTATAAAATACAATTATGATTTTAAGGCAAGTTTTTCAGTTCGAATACATGCATATGTGCTGTGTGCTCTCATAGAGCTGCGTGAGTATGCAGCATGTGCATCCTTTGGCCAATCAGAGTGCAGTTATATCATAGTTATTTTATAATGCGTATTAGACTAATGTCTATTTTACAGGTTTATGACAACCCACTCTAGTAACTGATACAAACATATTTTTATCATATTGTAGAGGATATTTTTATGATTCAGGTCTTTTACTCAACTGACAAGGGGACACCTGACAAGACCTTATGATTGAAGCAAGCAATCATTTTCTAAATTGTCACAACTCTACGTTTAATAAAATATCGGAAACAGAAGTCAAATATTCTTTAAAAAATAAAACATAAATATTTACAAACAATTTGATTCAAATATTGTCACTACAAAAACTTATTTACCCAAACACTGTTTTCATATTGTTGATGGAAATAATGCTTATGATCGATTTGGGCATACATATAAACCACAGTTTGCATGATGCCACCATTACCATCCAAGACAGCCATTTACAGGGTTTATGATCGATCTTTTGCAAAACGAAACGATGTAATGTTTTTTTGGGGGGGGCTAGCAGCAGCAGCCGAGGTTCATTTGGGAATTAGATGAACTTTGAAATGAACTTTGTTGGCGAACTAAGTACCGTAACTTACTTTCTACATGAATTTAAAAATTCTATCATAATATTTTTTTGTTATAATTATTACAATCAGCTGACACCATCTCTATATCTAACTGGATTCAGTACCCAGAGGGGGTACTCGGGTGTAAGAGTGACGTGGAGGTACAAAAGAACCCACAATGATAAACTCCCAAAATATCCAATATGGCTAATAACTCGCCCCAAATGTTGTTGCGCTCGGTTAATAAGAGATATTTATACCCTGCGAGCAGTGCAGCTAGGTCCATTAATGTGACCCCCAAAAATCCATGCTTTCTCCTTGGCCGAAACGTGAAACATGCTACCCAAAATAAGTACTCCCAAAATAAATCCTTCAAACTTTCGGATTCCAAAAACAGTCCAAAATTCAAACCCCAACAAGTCACGCTTTGGTCCTGTCACTCTTATACCCAAATCTCCCCTGGGATTCAATATTTACATTATAGTCTACAAATGGTGAGATTTCTATGATTTGATCATAATTTATTACTATTTTTCTATGTAAGTGCGAAGGCTTGGTTGATGTCTAATCTTCATGCCCATATCTATAAAGAAATACAACAGACAAAAGAATTCAGGGAAAGAATCATTATATTAGTTATTGATATGTGCGATGAGAAGTCACATGATCAAAATCGTCACAATTGAAGGGGTCAGTGTAAGAACAACATAAGTGATCTTTGATCAAATCCTAAATTCTCCTGTTCAATCTTTGAATTCTAAAGGAGAATTAAGATTTTGATCACAAGCCACTGTCCTAATGCACAGACCCCTTTAATTTAGCCAATTCATTATGCATGATCATGACAACACCAGCTCAGAATCAATGTTGCCTATACAGCAAGAGGACACTATACTGTACATACATGTAATGAAATTAAAGTTTATATAGTAACGCATCAAATATATCAACAGTTACCCTGAGAGTTTGATCCCAGCTTCCTGTACATACACATGTACCATCTGGTGAGACACGAAGACTGCTTAGTCGATTATCATGACCATAATAAACAGCTAATCTTTCAGCCTGCAAGAGATAGAACACCTTGTGTTTTCTTCATTTACTGGTAAGCCTTGCATGTACCCGGTACACTAAAACTATTGAAATTGCTGGTCATTTTCAATGAAAACATTGCATTCAAAAACACTCTCCAGAGTGAAGACATTGAAAAATGGAGACCTATCGAATTAGTGTGATAGATATATAGATAGACACCTTTATTTACAAACAGGGGTTTACCCTTTACCATGGACGACAAAGATGTAGGCTTTTGAAATGCTGATGTCATGCCTGGTGTTCTCGGTGGAAACAAACAGTGTTGTCCATTGTTTTAGTGTGGACACAATTAAGGTCAACATGTGAAAGTGTGGACGCGAAGCTTTTGATACGTTTTCAATAAAATGAAAACAGAGATTTTGAAAAATGCTTTTAAAGTGTGAACGGGGCATTGAGGCCTTATATGCATTTCATTTAGGTGTGAAGAAGATAGGGTAACAGCTAGTGGATGGGGCGTGAGTAACAACTTCCTACTTTAATACCTTTAAAGTATCCCATACATGTATAGTATAGTCATGAAAACCAGCGAACAAAAGTCTTCCTGCATTAATAAAATTATACAATCATTATAAATACAAATTATCTGTACATGATACACGTCAATAGTGCCATTCTGGGACCACTTTTCCACTGAATCATTTCATCATCATCATCATCATGTGGTCGCAATCGAGATAGAGTTCACCACACGTCAGCTAGACATCCATGTCCCTCATCAGATTTTGCAGGTCCTCTATTTCTTGCTGGGTGTCTTTTCCAATGACGTCAATGTAGTTGATTAGGGTCTTCTACCTCTGTTTGGACATGGTTAGTCTCCAACATATTACATCCGATATGACTGGTCTGGAACCAGTGGCCAGCAACGAAACATGCTCTTCGCTGGGCAACAATGGTAGATATATATACAATAGGGCTATTTATACGAGCGAAAATAGGACGCGTCTTATTTAAGATGCATTTTAGATAAGACGTGTCCTATTTTCGCTCGTATAAATGGCCCTAATGTGGGTTGAATGTCACCATAGATCGGCTCCTTAGTTTGGCTCTTACTTTGTGCATAGTGAGTACTGGCACAGTTAATGTAATTCAATAGAAACAACAAAAGACTCCAAGTTATTCAACAGAATGAAGCTCACAAACAATACAATAGGTTTGCTATTGAATTACGTCAACTGTGCCAGTACACGAAGTAAGAGCCCTTAGTTTTGTGTTCACACCAGGAGATATTTCAGATGAATCTTACCACTAATAGAGAAGTCTAGCGCTGCAGCACCAAAGATGACATAATCTTTGCTGTAGACTGCTAATTCATGATCTGCTCTGAGATCAAATAAACGGATCTACAAATCAAAGTAAAGAGTAGAACAACTTTACATAAACTGCATCCATTACCAACACAATACCAACGTAATTACCTTGCCATCATCGCACGCTGTTCCAAAAGTGTCCCCGCCTGGGTAAAACCTATGAAAAAAATAGTGTGAATTAGCACAGTTTCAGACTGTAAAATAATAAAAATACACTTTACAGAGTTCACAGTGAGATATAGGCTCAGTATCCAGCCGCTGGGGTTTCGTGCGCCAGCGAGAGGAGAGAGTATCTCGGGCGCACGAAACCCCAGCGGCTGGATACTGAGCCTAAGGGAGATACAGACTGCTCAATAGTCCTGCAATTTGTTTGCTAGTGCCATAAGTCTATTAACAGTTGGCTGTTGTGCTGGGAGACAATCCTCTACTCTTTGCAAAATAACACAACAGGTTCTTTTACGTCCCCTTTATATATTGGTTAGAACTGAGAAAGGAGACAAGGCCAACAGCTTAAAGTGCTACTACGACAAAAAGATTCTTTTGAAAATCGATTACATAGTGAATACATGTACAAGTGAATAGTGGGATGTTTCAGTGAATACCAGGAATATACCACCTACCTGACACAGTTTATGTCAGACATGTGACAGTCAAATGAATTAATGATCTTGCCAGTTCGAATATCCCAGACATTAGCGCTCTTGTCACAACCCTGCCAAGTATAACAGCACAGGTGTTACTGGTAAATACATGTTCTATTAATTGATATTACAACATACCCCTGATATAAAGATGTTTCCTCCTTCAGATGGAGAAAGGTCAAGGCTGTAACGGGATAAGCGGCAATGAACGTTATTTTTTTTTTATTTATTTTTTTTAATTTTTTTAATTTTCAGCAATGAACTTATTGAACGGTCCAAAAATAATAGTAACCAACAACTATTAGAACTATTAGTATCATGGCCTTTCCTACTTTTATCAGTATATATTGCTTTGTGTAACTGGTACATGTATCACACCAAGAATGCCTGAGAATACAGCCAGCTCACATTGACCACCTGGGGGTAGTCGCCAAATGTCAGGTGGCTGTATTTGTAGGTTGATGCATTTAGTACTGCAATCAAATATTTATTATTAGTTTCAAAAGTAACATCTTTTAGGATGTCATACGAACCTCATAACATCAGCATTATGCCCATGAAAACTTTGAATTAGTTGACTAGAATCCACATCCCACAGACCACATGTAGAGTCACCACTTCCAGTGAATATCTAATAATAACATGGCTTAATATTAGATGTTATCTCAAGGTAGAGTCAAGTGCATGCACAGGGAGCCCAAGCATAAATTCAGTAAAAAAATAAAATTGGAAATAAAGTATTTTTTCCCCTATACACCTTTTTTGTCTGTTAACTTAACCTGCCTGGTGTTTTTTTTTCCGAAAAAATCTTTTTCTCGGCCCAGTAAAGAAAAAAGATTTTTCTTTACTGGTACGAGAAAAAAAAATTTTAGGAAAAAAAAACACCAGGCTGGTGAAGTTAACAGACAACAAAGGTGTATAGGGGGAAAAAATACTTTATTTCCAATTTTATTTTTTTACTGAATTTATGCTTGGGCTCCCTGTGGTGCATGTGTGGAGTTTTCTCCGTCATGCCTGAAAAACCCAAAGTTCCTCTGACTAAATTCAGAGTTCAACAAGGTTAAGGCGAACTTCTGAACTTCCAAACAAACTTAGGAACCTGCTCGTCACAAGTTACGAGAAGCGCACTGTCAAATCCTACCTGATGATCAGAGTTTGAAAATTTACAGCATGACATATAACTTGTGTGCATGGCTACTGTGTGCTTCTTGGCATTAGGTGCATTGTCATACGCCAGTTTGAAGACAGAACATTTATTGTCAAGACCCCTACAACATAAAATACATCGTAAGCATGGAGACGATATTCATCACTCTATGTTACGTCTTAGAACTGCATTTAGATAAAGTATAAGTTAGGTCTAGTGGCATAGGGAGAGGGTTCACAAGGGGGGAGGCTTGGTAACTCACAAACTTAACATAAATGTTAATTAATTTTAATTAATTAATTTTAATTAATTAATTTTAATTAATTTAATTACTGAAGATGACGTTTGTAACGTCGAAACATGTCTAAGCTCAAAACTGTCGTTCTTGTCTTGAAAATAAATATCATTATTATCATTATTACTACAGTATTATTACTATTACTATTATTACTACATTATCATCATCATCATTATTATTAAGTATTGAGTATTATTACTATTATTATTATCATCATCTTCATTATCATTATTGTTATTATTACTATTATTAAATTATTATTTTGCCTACTCCTTATGCTCCTGTAGGTCTTACAGCGCGAAGCTTCCAACTATGACCACCTTTAATATATTCGCATACTTTTGTCTCACCATCCTCCAATTAGCCATTAGATCAGAGATAAGATAAGACAATCCTGCAAAGCTGATTGGATAATGGCCGAGAAGAAAGTATGCGAATACATTAAAGGTGGTCATAGTTGGAAGCTTTGCGCTGTAATTTAGTTATTATTTATACTTGTAAGGAAACTGAATTATTTTCAATCTTACCCACAAGCCACTAAATTCCCTGTTGGTGAATATGAACAGGCCATAACCCAAGTGGTCGGCATAGATATGGCATGTTCCTGTATGTAGAATATAGACAAAAATTAATGACATAATTTATTTTTTTTTACAAAATCTTGAGTACATTTATTGTAAAAATATGATAACATAGCATTACCTTATTTGTTGTAAAAGCATCCCATACTATAACTTTGCCATCCTATTAAAACAAATAAAAAATAATCTCATTATATTTTTGAAACAAATTCTGCTTGGCCATGGGATTCCTGTGGTATTGGCACAGGTAGCCCAACAATTCACACATAAATTTTTTTCAGATTAATTTTTCCCCCTTTTCTTGTGATAGTCATAAAAGTGAATGGGACAAACTTCTTACTTGTGAACTGCTCACTAAATGTCTTCTGTCGGCAGACCAGTCCATACACAATACTTTTCCCTGGTGACCCTTCAAGATACGACGAACTTTCATGTGACATCCTTGCAAGCTCTGTAGCCGACTGGCAATATCATTTACTGGTGGGTAAGACAAGCAAGGGAAGGTCAGTGAAATCATTAACAAGAAGGAAGAGCGGAAGGAAGAATGGAAGCAAGGGTGGTCGAGTCGCCATGGTACCTATAGTTTAAAAATGTAAAAAGCATCCAAACGGCAAGGCATTATGTGCTGTAGCTTGCAGAATAGCTAGTTATTCTAATCAGAGTCTTTACAGATGCATTAAATTAGCTCATAAATAGCAAATAAATGTGGTAAACAAGCCACAACAAAGGGGAGTGGCTCAAGTTTAGTTTTCTTTCATCTACATCTACATACATCTATTTTATTACTGGACAACGGCATTAACATGTCAGCACTGAAAGTGTGTATTATATTAACAAAGGTTCACTACTTTATTCATCAGAAATTGTAACGAAATGTGCCACTGTGCTTATGAGTTTATTATGCCGACCTGTTCCACAGGTAGCCCGCATTGTGCACACTCACTGACACTAATAATAACTTCGAAGATTAAACATTGAAAACAACACTAATTTGGAGTATCAAAGCATCACTAACAGTTTACGCGTGTCATTTAGTTTGCTTCCAAAACAGATCGAAACTGAGTCGAAAGTGAAGAAGAAGGCTCACAGTCCCCGGCAAAGGCACTCAAAGCATTGACGTTCAAATTATAAAAGGCACTTTTACTCTCACAATTCACAGCTTTGCAAACTTACATTCTTCATCAAGGTACTTTCGTTTTTCTTCTTCTATCTTGATCTTCAGCTGCTCTGCTTCCCTTGCCAGCGAATCTAACGATTCTTCGGTTTCAGCACCGGACGCCATTTTTCAATCGTCTTTCCCAATATTTATTTTGTACATCCGGGACATTTATTATCCGGGTTCTCGACCGTCTGTAGTTGCCGTGACAACAGCCAGCTGGGAACGAATACTAACATTTTGTAAATTTCAACAACAAATTTATATATTTAGTGTCCTGTTTTAGGCCACTTTTAGAGTGGATTCTTAGACATTTTGCTGTAATTATGAGTCACTCAATCAGTGCAATTAGACACAACAATTCAGGAGGGAAAACTTTGCTGGATAATTGGGTCGAAGAGGTAGGAATGTCGAAGTGGAAATCTGACTTTTGTTCCTCTGCAAAATCTTTTGAAAAAAAACCCGTAGTCTATTGGAATGGTAACGAATGAAGAATATACTTATGTTTGACGTAATTATTCACCAGAGGCAATCAGCCCAGTATGATGACCCTAAAGCAACGAACTCTAAACTTCAAACACATGGACACAAGGTAGGCTAGTAAGCTTAACAGTCCATATTATGATTGTGTTTCAACTTTAATACTCTGTTGATCTAAAAGGGTATTATGACGACCGATTTTGGCGCTGAACAAGAAAAGCTGACAACAGTAAGATATTCGTACCAAGAACCGAGACAGCTTGGAATTAGAACCACGGGGACAAAAGAAGAGCACATGAGAGCCGAATTTATGCAACAAGTTGCTGATGAATTTCATGAAGAATCGAACCCACCTCCACCCCCTGTGGAGTATTTGTCAACAACACACAAAGACTACAATAAAGGTACAGGCAATTTGTACTACATTACTATAAAGACAGAGTTCAATTTTTTTCTACATGTAGTTCCTGGGACTTTTTATAATAATTTATACTGTATGTATTTTTTTGCAGAATTTGAACCAATGGTCAAAGAACCTACTCGAGTGAGTATTACTTATTATCACGACCTGCGAGCAGATATAGTTTCTTAAATTTCCCTACTATGCTTGTAGAGAGTAACGAAAATTGACCTGCTCACCCAGGGGGGGGGGGGGGGGGGGGGGGGATACTTGGTTAAAAAATGGTTAGGTATGTGCAGTGAGATATTCGGACCTGGACCCTGTTTTTGGAATTTGTCACTCGAAAACCTGGATTTACGATTTTTTTTTGACGATCTGATACGATGCATTCGTCAGGATATTTTGCCAGTAACACTCTAACACCTTTACATCTGACTGATGCCATTATTATTGTTCATGCGGAGTTTCACTGAAACGCCGATACATTATGCGATACATTATGCAAATTATTAAAAATTAATAAATATTTTTTAGGCTATAACCTGGATTAATGATTTTCATGCATTCATTTTACCTGGATTAGAGAATAAAATGGCCCAAAACCTGGACCCTGTACCACAGCACATATATATCATGTAATTCCCCCCCCCCCCTCGGGCCTGCTCACAGGATACCCATCAATAGAGATCATGACAGAAGCTGCATATGTACATGTCCATACATCATGACCTCCATGCTCGAGGATCCAACAGTTTTTGTCCAGCACTCCGAAGTCATCCAGACAAAAACCACTGGATCCTCGAGCATGCATGACCTCATACCAAATATTTTCCCATCCTTCCCTTCCACTCAGTCAATAATAAATATTATTATTCTAACTACACATCGTCCAAGGCTACTGCAGGATAATTGACTTTGTGTGATGTTCAGAGCATCAGTGTTTTATTAAATGTCTGTCTTCAATTCTCTAAAGGATCACGATGCAAATAAAGACCAACCTGCAACATTTTGGTTGGAAAGGAATAAAGAAATACATGTAAGTGTTTTAGAAATAGGTTTAGTCATGATTAGTCTGCATTATTGAGAGTTGTTTCAGCAAAATCTCTCTTTTATCTTCAGTAAGACTTCAACTTGCTAGTGTACAGTATATGTAATAGTGGGATACAGTTGACTGTGTATGAAAATCCTGTTAATAATAATAATGTTACATCTCCCATCCAATTCCTCTATTAATACTGTGATTGACAAGTATAATTTTTTTTCAGGGAGTTTCGCAAGTAAAGTCCCAAGATACTCCATTTCGAAAGAATGCTGCATTTAGTACGCCAATTGGAGAGTATGTAGATTCCCCTAAACCAGGAGAACAATGGAAATTCTGAAGAATATTATTTATCTTTCTCTTAAACATCTCTGTCTATCACTACAAATGTATGTATACTACTGCAATAGAAATATTACCTGTATGAAAATATGCCAGGGTTTGAATGTAAATAAGCAATAATATGTACAGTAATGTTGTTAATAGTCAGATAATAAAATGAAATCTTTTGTGATTACAATTCAATTCACTATTTCCAACTAAAACATTCAGAGTATTAAGGTGATTCCCTTGAATTGCATTGCGCACGCTCTACTGCGCATGATTCTGAATAAAAGTTTAGTTGACGAGCGCGCGCTAACTTACGCCATCGAGCTCGCGCACATTGGAGACCATTGGAAATCGTTAAATATTTCAAGTGTAACTGAAGTTTTCTCAAAATAAATCGAAAACGAGCACGGTGACCCCCATTTTTTATTCAATAACTTTCATCACACTATAGTTCTCTAGTATATAGCAAAGTATTAAAAAAAGTTAGGATTTCAAACATTAAAAAAATTGAATGAAAGCATACGGAGTATCGATTTTTAGACCCTCTCGGTGGTTCGAACATCTGTTTTTTGTTCTATTTTTCGACAACTATGCAAAATTCGAGCATTTTCTTACTATCAGACGGTAGGCTAGAGATACAAAAGCTATAGCAACCACTTTAGTTCATTATTAATAGTTTGTCTTTTAAGTTGTGGAAAATTATTTACCCGATCCCGATGTCACGCGAGACTCGACTGAAAGACCTAAAATACCATAATTTCAAAGCAGTGTAGCGCAAAAATGAGCGTGGTGACCCCCTGTTTTTAGTGCATTTTTTGAAACTCAATACCATAATGTATCACCATGCCAAGTTATAGAAAATTCTAGGATTTGCTTCTATTTCAAGGGAATCACCTTAAAACATATACAAAAAAATTCCAATGGGGGAGTATTTACATTTTACTACCAAGTTTACGATATCTAAGATTATAATTTAAGATTAGATATATTAGTTTTGGTCTTCTTCTTTTCGGTAGTGACTTTCTTTGATTCAACTTGTTGTTTGACTTCATCATGTAACCGGGAAAAGAAAGCAGATGAAGACTTCAATGCTTTTTCTCCAGCATCTTCTCTGATGAGTGATAAATTCTTTGATGTTTTCACTTCTTTTTCAATTCTTTCTAATGCCTTTTTCTTGGCATATTTGTTTCCCAGACCAGGATTCTTGCTGACAATCTTGCTCCTTTTCTCTTTCTCCCTTGCTTTCATTCTTTGCTTCAGTTTCTTGGACCTTCTGTCTCGCTTTCTATCAGTCTCTGTCTTTTCTGCATCTCCTTTCAATTCAACCGTTTTCTTGTGAGTTTCTTCAGGGGCGAGCAACATGGCATCACTGGCAACAACTGGAGCTACTTCTTCCATGCTAATCACCGGGGTATTAGTTACTATTTTCACTTCAGGTTTGAGCTACAGTTGCATTAGAAAAATGAAACAAAATAATAATGTTACATTTAGTCGTCACGGTGATTGCTTGACTAACAGTAAAAGTATAGAATGACAATAGTGATGATTAAAAAATGGTTGTGATTGACTGTTGAATGATTGCAATGATGATAGTGATGGTGATTGTTTTTTTTTTGTGATGATACAGTAGTGATAGTAGATCAGATATTGTATGACTGAAAACACATGGCACACAGCATGGTCATGGCACAGGTTTGATTCGAAATCCTAAAACGGCACAGCATGGCACATCATGCTGTAAGTCTCTCAGTCATACGAAAGTTGCTCTAATGGAACATGCATTGAAAAAGCAGTCCCTTGATCGATAGTTATGCATGTAAGATCAGTTTGCAGGGCCCCTATGGATACCAGCCAAGTGCTGAATGGGCCACCCTGCTTAAATAAAGTTTATGTTACATTGAACACTACTCACAGGTTTTGGAGTAAAGTGGAAGTTTGACAGAGCATCGAGTTTTGTGAAGAGTTTTGTCATCAGTTGCTTGATTTCTTTGTGTTCTTCATTTTCTTGCTCTTCTTGAGGGCCCTCCTGCACAACAAAACAATATCTAAATACAACTCGTGAAACATACAGCAGAGTAGGAATTTATACTATCCACTCAATCAATCCTAGTTTGACATGTTTATTAATAATTTATTATTATTACAGTCAATCTAAGAAAGCCGTGGACACCTACAATATGTCAGGAATGTTCATTGTGTTGTGACCAATCACATGTGAGATCTTGAAACCACATATCGTTATCAATCACCGAAACAAACCATTAAGTTTCAATATTTACATTCTGTCTTAGGTGTATCTTGTACAAAATTAGATTGCTATTCCTTTCTATTGAGAGATGCATACACTACGCTCCAAAGAATAGATTTGAGCGATTTTGAAGTTAACATATTTTGGAAAGCCGACCTGACAGTTTCATATGACACGCTTGACTACTCTCGTATGTGATGGTCGCAATGAACATTCCAGACATATTTTAGGTGTTCACAGGTTTATTAGTTCGACTGTAATGTGCATTAAACTATTAATCATTGTTATTATTGTTTATTAATAAAAATATTATTAGCATATTATTAGTTATCCATTGGATAGGTTAAACCAAGGATAAACTATCTTAGATCACATAAGCCAGATGGCGAAACATGTACATTGTACATGTATATACTGAACTAAAAACAGTGAGTCAGCAGGAGAATTTACTTTAGGTAAAACTATCTATTACAACCATGTCAAACTATCTTAGATTAAGTAAGAATAGATGGACAAACCTTAACGTCAGTCTGCTTGATATACTCCTGTTCATAAATTTGACTTAAACTCAATTTGCTCTTCTCCTGGTCCAGTGGGCGTTTCTTCTTGTATTCGTACGGCTGTGTTACAGGCTTTTGTTTACGCTCCACGTCATCCCATGCCTAAAACATAATAATCATATCCATAATATATATGTATACTCTTTATAAAAAGAAACAAGCAGATCTACTCTTTATTGCTCAGTACTCAAATGATCTTCCATGTGTTACTTTTTTGGATGAGTTCGTCAAAAAAGGAATGCACAGATAGCTTTTATTTCAATTAAAGTAATTATTTTAATTGCTTATTGAATGAGGCGACTATTAGTACTCTAGATTACGAGTACTGGTATAAAATAACATAATGAAGTGATCAATAATTAACATGAAATGAAGAGATATGAGAATAAAAGAATGAAAGACTGACATGGAAGACAGACACATATATGTGGCAATACCTCATCTTTGATTCTTTGTCTTATGATATCCTCCAGGTCTTTGGTAGTCTCTTCAGTAATTGGAGGAGCTAAATGGTTCAAAAACACTTTTAAGTGATGTATCAAACACAAGGAAAAGTTTTTCCTCTGATTTCAAAACACAGAATTTATTATTTATTAGAGACTTCCATTAAGCTTACAACACAAGAAAACATAATAAATATATAAATGCTTAATGAGGGGCAAAAGAACGGACTCTAGGTCCCGGCGAGGTTGGCCCCAAGAGATAAAAAAAACACATTATAATAAAAAGAATAATAATGTATATTGAAAAAAACAAGCTGCAGCCAAGTTTTTTAAACCTACTTCCAGGTGTTTTGAAATTAGAGGAAGAATTATTTCTTGTGTTTTGTACCATAATTTATAGCTTCTCTAACCATTATTAGTAGAATTACACAGGTGAATATAGAAAATCAAGCGTGCTGATTGGTCGAGAACTTCGGACTATTTCTCGATAGTTACCTACAGCATTTTGACAAAATGGAAATATGAAATAAAGAATTATTTTCTTTAAAATGCTTATTTATTTTTAATTTTTCAAATAATCACCTGTGTAATTCTACTAAAACAATTAGTCACCTCAGGCTCAGTGAATAGCAGTGATAATAACCTCGACTTCGTCTCGGTTATTATTCACCGATATTCACCTCGCCTTTGGTGACTTGTTAAATAATTATTGGAGAAATTCAATGTTTAAGTGGACTAAATTGCATGTTAATTTAAGACCACAGTTTCAAACCTCCTTCACAGTAGTTAATTCCTTTATTTTGCCCTCATGAATTATTAATGAGTTTGAGAATGAACTGTGTGGAAACCATTAACAGAGATTAAAGTAAATTGTCTGAGACAAGTGACCAAAAGACATATCAAAGAACAGTATTTGATAACATAACTCACCAACAGCTGTCGTGTGGTCAAAATTGAGGTCTTCTTCTAGTAAACTATTCATTGGTCGTGCTGTACTGCCAGCCTCTCCACTCATTTGCCAGGGTTTTTTGGTAAGGTTTTCCTTCTCAAGTTGTGCTATTTTCTTTATCAGCTATAAAGCATCATTGAAAAGTTTCATTGGTGTTTTCTTTATACATATTCTATATATTACAAGGAGTTGTGATTTTATTTTCAAGATAATTTTTCTAGACGTGTATACATAGAATAAGGTTGTGGTACCTTTCCTTTTTCTTTCTCGTGTCTAGACAAGATTTGATCTTCGCCATTATTTATTTCAACATCTTTGATATTTTCTTCTGCATCCTCTTCCATAAGCTCATCATCACTTTCATCTTCATCATCGTCTTCCATCAGGTCATCCTCATCACCTTCAAAGTCATCATTATCATCATTGTCGTCGTCATCATCATCATCTTCACTCATTTCTTCTTCAATGTCCATATTCTGTTTTACATTATCAGGAGGATCGAAGTAATCGCTGTATTTAAGTTCAGTTGTTGTTTTTGATTTCAAAGTCTTGGATTCTTTTACATCTCTGAAATAAATAAAGATGAGGGGTGGTGAATGGTTCAGAATCTCAAATTTTTGGATCGATGGTTTCAGAGTTTGTGCAGACTAAAGAATCAGGATCTACTCACACCCACCAAGAGGCAATCTCATGAAAATATTCAACTCAACTTTAAATAAAGTATTATTATTATGAAAGCAAAGTTACATACCTTCCCATAATCTTTGCTGTATTTCCTAATACGTTTCCCCAATCATCGCCATCATCTTCATCATCATCATCGTCATCTCCACTACTGATATTTCTAAATAAGTCAATATCACCATCGTCATCATCTGTTTTCTTTTTGCCATCACGACTTCTTTCAAACTGCTGGTCCATTTTATTTAGAAATTCCGTCATTTCTGATAACTTAAAAAACTTGTCATCAACAATTGAACCTCTGTTTTTGCCTTTCTTTTTTCCTTTTTGGTTTGCACTGCTAGTAGCTTTTCTTGCAGATCCTGGCTTTTTCTTGGCGTCTAGCTGCACTTGATTATTATCACTTTCGTTATTATTAACATTGTCCTCATTTTCATCTTCCTCATCCTCTGATGACGATGCAGGCATCAATACCCTGCTGTTGATGTCATCCACTTTATCATCAGCATCACTGTCATCATTGGAATCATCAAATTCTACATTTCTTTCATCTTCTGAGTTGTGCCCATTGTCGATTTCTAAAATTTTGGGTAACAATTCTAAAGCATCCCCTGATGCTTTTAAGTGCTTGACTTGTTTTCTAATACCAGATACTACAGGATCATTCTGTAACTCGATCTGTTGCCATATTTGTTCGTCATCAAATCCTTCTACCATGAGTTGACTCAAAGGACACGAAATGCTCTCTTTTGTCGGGTCGCTTTGTCTTGAAAAATCAAACAAAAGTTTCAACCTGTTAATTGTATCTTTTGGTAGCTGTTTTGATGGCTGAAAGTATGATTCTGGTGAATTACAAGCAGCTTGCAGATGAGAAACCAAGCCCACGAGGTCACTGTTGTTCACTTCGGCCGCCATCTTGAGCAAAAAAAAACAGAAAAGCCTGGTAACTAACAGCTCGACACATCAAGCCCAACAATAAAAACTTGTCAGTTTTTACAGATGCATACAGTAAATAAGAAAAAAAAGGCTTTTTAAATTTCGTATAATATTGCGTTCTTGATAAACATTATAAGTTATTTGATTGCTTCAATTTTTGACATTATTTTTTTTAAAGAAATTTGTCTGAGAATTAATTTTGTTAAAAAAAATTGGCACGTTTTGCTGTTACTAATTCAAAATGCCGTAAATCTTTTCTGTATATTACACTTCACTTTGAGTTCCTTTTATAGATCTAAATCCTTTTCATAATCCCCACTTTAATCCAATTTTAAAAGATTTGCGTGCGATATAGAAAAGTGTCGAGGAGGATTGGGTACTAGTTCAGCCATGATGGCGGATAGTTCTTCCAGCGAACCTTGTGTCAAAGAAAAAGCGGATTTTCAAGAGCCTACAACAAACAACTCGGACGATTTAACGAACATTACTAACGGTAGGTAGCAAAACTATTCTAGTGTCTCGCTGTTGGTGGTTTATTTGGCCTCTTTATCGTAAAGAGAGCTGAGTTTGGGTGAAATTTTGCGACGCCGCCCCGCAACTATGCTCAAATTGTCTGACTGACTGCAGATGGCGGAATTCGCAAATAAAAATATTTGCACTTCTTTGCCGCTTACTTGAAGATGTCTATTCGATTGTTCAAATTCAAGAATGTCCCAAGAAACTGTTAAAAAGCAGAACTCTATAATTATAGAGAGGCGAAATACAAGACAATCTAAGGCCTAAAAACAGCTAAGCGAACCCTAATCATGGTTCTGCTAATTATACAAGACTCGTTCGTCAAAGCGTTTTTGAATTGTTTTTCTTTTATGTGGTAAAACCCCACTCCCTTCATTCCAAGACTTGGAGTTTGCTGGTTATCGTCGATTCATGTCTTACTCCTGCCATTTAATATTAATGTGTTTCGCTTTTGGCTTGCAAATGTGTAAACGTGAACTTGAACAGTTGAAGCTACGATCTTCATCTTAGTATTTTTTACTGCTAGTGATTTAAAACTGAGTTTTCGTCGACACCTGTTTACTTTGAATAGTTCGAGTTCTTCTCCTCGATATCGTACAAGCAAATTTGCAACTGTTTTTACAAGCAGTCCGGTTTAATACAAATAAATGAACTTCCAAGGGCATAAATTTGCCAGTTCACATACATGTATCACATTTTTTAATGGATGACCCTGCCATACTCCAAACAGTTTTAAAAGTAAGCTTAATAGCTCGAAAATTACTTACTAGTAATCGAAAGTCACTTTTTTCGCAAAGAAATTGCCAAGAAATTTGACATTCTGTCATGTGATTTCTAAACTTGACTAGTATGGTGCGTTTATGGGAAGTTACTGAATATTCGTTCAATGTTCACGACATAAAATTATTTTGAAATATAGTGTTTTGTAATTGGATTATGTGAATATGCAAAACAAGACGTATTTTTGCGTGCGTCAAATAAAGAATATGAAATAAAGAATGAATGAATGAAATTAGAAATAGAAAAAAAACTACTCTAAAAAGAGGAAAAGAAAGAGAGGATGCAAGGAGAGAAAGAAGAAGAAAAAAATGGAAAGAAATGACAAAGAAAATGTCCAACTTGTATAATTTCAAAAATATACAGATAATTAAAAACCTAAATTTTCATCGCTAATACTGACAATTAAGCAACAAGCTAAAACCTTTTTAATAATTTTCTGTCAATAATAGTAATATAAAATCATTTTAAATATACACAGGTGATACATTGTGTATTTTGATCCTTACAAAGCCAGTCAGGAAGTGACAGGACCTAATAATAATCTGACTGATAGCATCGTCTTTTGACTGGTCGAGAAATGCTGTCAGTTAAAAAACAGTAAAGTGTGGGTGTTTACATGTGATCGAAATGCTAATATTCTAGTTGTTCGAAAAAGGACAAGAAAATCAATTTCACCTACATACATGTAGTCATAGAATGTGCACAAAAAGACAGAGCCTTGTATGTCAGTGAGCGTTGGGGGTGGGGGGGGGGGGGGGGGGCAGATGTACACTAGAACACTAGTACATCAGACAACAACGTATTGTGACAACGTTTTTGGTTACAAGTGGGGGGACCAGGGCCAAAGCCCCCCTTCTCCGAAGTTCCTGAACCAGCCCTTTTTAAGAAGTCTATGCTAATGCTTTGCTGTTTGGTTTAGATGAAAATTTATTCAATAGCCGAAGGAAGCCCGAGTTAGAAAATACACTTTCTTTTTTTTTTTTTTTTTTTTTTTTCTGGGTCATAGAATGAAGAAAATGCGACGAATGAAGAAAGAATGCGATGTATTTGATCGTATCGAGTTTCAAGATTTCTCATCATAGATCTTGAAGCTATTAAGGTCAGGATTGTAGTTGATCGTTCCACGATGAAGCTAAGGAGCGTTTGCTTTTGTTATAAATGAAACGACATCTTTCAGAGTGGGCCCACACGAATCGGCGTATGCTTTTGTCTGTGAAATGAGCGTGTTTAAAGCCCGTGTTTTATCGGCTGTTGTACGACGTCGTTCCACGAACATCAAAAAATGAATTGAAAAGCAAATGAAATGAACTCAAAAAGTATCAAGACCTCGCTATGTTGTCATGTTTGTTGCTAATTGAGCCAGTCGAGACTGAAAAGTAAATGAAATGAACTCAAAAACTATCATGACCTCGCTATGCCATGTTTGTTGCTAATTGTAATACTACGTGTACAGTCCAGTCGTATGTCCTTGAGTGTTTATAATTAAACTCGCGACCAGCGATGTAACTACATCTATTGACAGAAAGCTATATGTACAGAAGTCATGCAAACAATCGAGCCAGTCGACTCACGATGGATGTTTATTTTATTCCACGTTTGAAAAATTCAGTACGATTACAGTTGTGTGATCCTTGTTAGAACAGAATTTCCACGCTCAAAACAGGTCAGTGAACGGCATGCAAAAATACAATCGAAATCAAAACGTCCTTAGATTTTAGGGATCTATTACAGAAGAAGACGCTCAGTGACGAGGGAGACTATTTCGGTCGGTGACTCATAGATAAAGATCTCCGACTCTTCAAGAGTACGCTGTCGTACGTATTTAAACGTATTTGAGGTCACTTGAGGTCACATCTTAAATCTAACAGAAGCAGCTTTTGATTTTTAATCGATAATTCCTTTCTGATTTCGAGATAAATCGAACAAGATCTTTCAATGTATAGGCAGAGACAGCAGATTGGTCGAGCTTTGTCACATCGTACCGTAGTCTGAATCAACTGGATGTTTAAAAGATACGAAGTTCAACTTTCCTCTGCGATAACGAAGAAACCAAAGATGTTATCAGAACCCTCTGACCATGAATATGAACCTCAACTGAACGTTCCAAGTACATGCTACGGAAGTACGATTCGGAGATTTTTATCTACGCTCACTGACACATATATACATAGTCTCCCTCGTCACGCAACTGTCAGTCATTGTCATCTCCCTCCTCACGCAACTGACATTATCCTTTTCATAAGCCCGAGTGTACGCTCATTGAGCGTCTTGTTTCAATAGTTTCAGGTGCCATTTGGATTCATATATACCGGTATACATAATTTGTATTTCATTTATTCAAGAGTCGTTTGATCTTCAACTAATTTAATTCTTAATAACCGAGTTTTTGGACAAATTGGCCTTCATCGAGGTATGACAAGGATGATTCAACTAACTTGTCACAACAATGTCTAAACAACACAATATATGTTACTTGTAAACAACTTCTAATGTCATTACAAGCAATTAAGAATTATTTTTATTTATCGCAATTTATCACCACAACAATGTTACTATAGGAAAACAATACATACACATATATATACATACAACAACAACAACAACAATTTTATTTAGCACCTGAATTTGAATTACAGAATTTAGAAATGACTAACGTGTATAACATAGTAAAAGGTAGCTGGCTAATTACAATAACCACAGGGTGTATCTACATGTAGGTAATTAGCTGATTAAAGTACAGTGAATATAAAAAGACTAACGTGTATAACATAGTAAAAGGTAGCTGGCTAATTACAATAACCACAGGGTGTATCTAGGTAATTAGCTGATTAAAGTACAGTGAATATAAAAAGACTAACGTGTATAACATAGTAAAAGGTAGCTGGCTAATTACAATAACCACAGGGTGTATCTACATGTAGGTAATTAGCTGATTAAAGTACAGTGAATATAAAAAGACTAACGTGTATAACATAGTAAAAGGTAGCTGGCTAATTACAATATCCACAGGGTGTATCTAGGTAATTAGCTGATAAAGTACAGTGAATATAAAAATGGCTGGTAGTCAGGAAGTTTATCTTATACACTGTTATTATATTTACAATTCAAAAAATACAAGCGATATAATTAAATAGGAAAAAAAGGAAAGGAAAACTAGATCATACTTCTGGCTATATTCTAATTCCTAAAACACACACAAAAAACTTAGTATCAAAATACAGAGATTTCAATCATCATCATCATCATCATCATCATCATCAAAGTACAAAAGTAAAAATTTGGGGGGCTGGTAGTCAGGCATGCTCGAGGATCCAGCGGTTTTTGTCCGCGCTCCGAAGTCACCGGCCGAAAAAAACACTGGATCCTCGAGCATGGTAGTCAGGAAGTTTATCTTATATTGCTACCCTCCCTAGTAGTTCATTACAATTCACTCCCCCTCCCAATCATTTAGTTCATTTTTCACATAATTTGGCAGTACCCATTTATACACGAATATGTGAATAGTCTAATGTATAATACTTATTTTAACTCAGGAGAACACAAGGAAATGGAGCGCGAGAGAGTGAAGAAAAAAGGTTCAGGGATTAAGCCTGTTATAATGACTGGTACACGTACCCACCCACCAATACACGACGACCCAATTGATATGTCTGACCCCGAGGAGTATGTAATGCAATATACAGGTAATTAAAAAAAATTATTACAATAATAAATTATAATTTTTAAGCATAATGTTCTAATATACAGGTAATTGACTTCATATTGGCAGTTTCATAATAATATTATTTTTTTCATAATTTTTTGTCTTGACAACATGGTATTGTTTGTGACAGGTGCATTAGAAGGGTGAAGCTTTATTGACAGAATAATATTCAGAGTACAAGCAGTAATACTCCAGTTTTGAGTTGTTAGGCGCCGCTATACCCCTTGACAAAAGGCACATTTGCTCAGCCATAGGCCTAGTTCAAACTCTGTACTTTCCAAGAGCCTTTATAATTACTTCAAAAGAAGCCGCCTCATTATCTATTGTTTGAAATGAGAACGGCTCATGATTAGCACGACGTCTGAACTAGGCCTTAGCCTCAATCCAGACATAACCTGTGGAATGAAACAAAGTTTCTATTGCCCAATGTTAATTTTATTTTTTCACGTTCTTGTTGGTATTTTAGCATAATTTACATTGAGTTGAGGCTAATACTGAGCTAATGTGTCTTTTGTCAAGGAGTAAAAATGCATCTAAAGTAAACAACTCGAAACTGAAGTATTTAACTTTAAATGTTATTTTTGCATTTTTGCCCACTTACAATGTACCGATGTCGTTGTGTTTTAGAGATATTTTATAATGGCTTAAATGTTTTCAAGCACCATAAATGGAATAGATAGTTGTTTGTGAAAATTTGGTATTCAGTCAGACTGACTTGTCATTAGAACTGTCACTGAGGAGAACACGATTATTATCATTTTATTTTATTTTTCCACATGTACATTGTATTTATATTTAGATCATTTATTTGTTTTTGAATTGAGAAGGGAATTTTGTTCATTCTTTCTTCCTTTCTACCTTTTTTTTCAATAATAAATTATTTCTTTTAAGCTTTCTTTTTTCTTTCTTTCTTTCTTGACTTCATATTTTCTTTCTTTCTTTCTTTCTTTCTTTCTTTCTTTCTTTCTTTCTTTCTTTCTTTCTTTCTTTCTTTCTTTCTTTCTTTCTTTCTTTCTTTCTTTCTTTCTTGACAGAATTTTTTTTTTCTTTCTTTCAAGCTTCTTTCTTTCTTTCTTTTTTGAGTTGTTTCTTTCTTTCTTTCTTTCTTGACAAAAGGCTTTCTTTCTTTCCATAGGCCTAGTTTCAAACTTTCTTTCTTTCTTTCTTCTGCTTTTATTTCTTTCTTCAAAAGAAGCTTTCCCGTATTTCCTTTGAAATAAACGCCCAGCTGCAAGCACGACGCCTGAACTAGGCCTTAGCCCCAATCCCCCCCCCCCCTGTGGGAGAAAAAAAAGTTTCTATACGCCTCCCTCTTTTTTATGCCCCCACGTTCTTGTTTATTTTAGAGACACCCACTCGAAAGGAGGCGTTTAATTAGAGACACCCACTCGTCAAGGGGGCATTTATTAGAATAGACATGAAAAACATACCCTGGCATTGAAAGATTCCTGTTTTTATTCTTTAAATGTCTACAACTGACTCATTACCGCTTATGTTTTTCATCGTATTGTATAATGACTCGGGAAACGTTTCAGAGGCAAAATTTGGAGTTTCAAAATATACGCCCCCCCTCTTTTAAAAACGTCTCCCTCTAATAAACGCCCCCTCTAAAACTTCAAATTTTAAAACTAAACGCCGAGAAATACGGTATCGTTTATTTTTCTAATACAATGTTTTCCTCAATCCTTATTTTCTTTCTCTTTTATTTGTTTTTCTTTTTTTTTTTCTTTCTTTTTTTTCTTTCTTTCTTTCTTTCTTTCTTTCTTTCTTTCTTTTTTCTTTCTTTCTTTCTTTCTTTCTTTCTTTCTTTCTTTCTTTCTTTCTTTCTTTCTTTCTTTCTTTCTTTCTTTCTTTCTTTCTTTCTTTCTTTCTTTCTTTCTTTCTTTCTTTCTTTCTTTCTTTCTTTTCTTTCTTTCTTTCTTTCTTCTTCTTTCTTTCTTTTTTCTTTCTTTCTTTCTTTCTTTCTTTTTCTTTCTTTCTTTCTTTCTTTCTTTTTCTTTCTTTCTTTCTTTCTTTTTCTTTCTTTCTTTCTTTTCTTTCTTTCTTTCTTTCTTTCTTTCTTTCTTTCTTTCTTTCTTTCTTTCTTTCTTTCTTTCTTTCTGTCTTTCTTTCTGTCTTTCTGTCTGTCTGTCTTTCTTTCTGTCTGTCTGTCTTTCTTTCTGTCTGTCTGTCTTTCTTTCTGTCTTTCTTTCTGTCTGTCTTTCTGTCTGTCTGTCTGTCTTTCTGTCTTTCTGTCTGTCTGTCTGTCTTTCTTTCTTTCTTTCTTAATTACTTTCTAACCTATTTTTATGTCGTTAATCTCCTAATGTTTTCTTTATTCAGATATTTTTGCATCGGGAGATCATTCAGATGCCATAGACGCTGATGGTGGAGACGTAGTGGAAAGCAGCGATACGGAAATCGTAGGTCACAGTGAAGACAATGCTCACTATGAAAAATCAACAGATGATGATGATGACAGTGATGATGATGATGATGACGAACCACACGAGGGACCCCCACCATTAGATAGCGAAGACGATTATGAGTACGATGACAGTGATCTTGGATTATCCCCTCCCCCCATGGCGAGCGATGGTAGCGAGGGAGAGAGGGGTGTGTCCTCAGTAAATACCTCTCCTGCTAAGAGTGTGTCAAGCGTTGGAAAAAGCAACGAAGACTTGGACGCACAAAAGGAGAAATTAACGAGACGTGGAAGCCATGAGAGTGATCCAGGGATCAGAGAAGCTCCACCTCCTTTGGACAGCGAGGACGAAAACGAACCCGCAACCGTTCAGAACGGCGTTGAATCTCTCTCAGATGGCGAAATCGTCAACGACAACGAGGTTAACGAGGAAGAAATGAACGAAGAAGAACAGAAAGCTGAAGAGGAAGTCCGACAAGAGTCTGAGGAGGAGTTTGAGGAAGATGAAAACGTAGGGTTAATTAAAGAGGAAGGTGGTGAGCTGGTGGACTCTCCTGAAGAAAGTGAATCAAGTGAAGATTTACCAGAAGATGAACACAGAATGTTGAGACCTCACTCGCCTTCAGAAGACGAAGAACAACACGTCTCCCCCGTCGAATCGCCAGAACCCGAGGAAGTTGAAGAAACTCCGGTTGGTGTGGCCTCCCCGGCAATGTTGGCCTCCCCGGCAATGTCTGCCTCCCCGGCAATGTCTGCCTCCCCAGAACCTGCGCAATTCGTCGAGAAAGATCACTTTACCGATTCAGAAGGCTCTGAAAGGGTAGAATCACCAGAACCTTCAATAAACCAGGACCCACCCGAGATTATTTCAGACGCTGAATCTCCGTTACTCCGGGATGAACCACCACCGTAAACATCACTCCACTTCAGCACAAGAAAAGTAAATCGTCTTTCAAGGAGAAAGGAGATACAGTGGAAAAAAGTGCTCTTCTAAGGTCGGACAGTTCAGAGGATGAGAGCATAGAAGGACCAACTGTAGGGCTGACGCAGGACCGAAGGTCTAACTTGAGTGACAGCGAGTCTGATAACGAAGTCTTGAATGTTGTCAAACAAGTGGAAACTGTTCCAGTTAGGTATTCAAAAGACTCTGGTCCTCGGCAGCCTACTAGTGCGGTAGAGGGCGGTGTTTCGCATGAAGCAGTGATCAACACAAGAACGCTTAAAAGTGCTGCCTCTAAGAAAGGAAACACTTTAGACGCAAAGAAAAAGCTGCTGGGGAAGCAAACAGTTGACACTAAATCACAGAAGCCAAAGGTTACAGCTCAGGATAAGAAGCCTCGCGAATCGTCATCGAGGTCATCTATGGCCAGCAATGAAAGTACTGAGGACCTTGGCAGGAAACCTAAGGTATCAAAGACTCCAGTTGCCAAGCCAACCGTTGCCAAGGCAACCGATCAAAATACGCGTAGAAAGCAGGCACCAGGATTGGCAGTGAAGGACGAACGGCCTAAAGCGACTAAAAAGTCTTTGAATAATCAAGACATAAGAAAACATGCGCCTGGCTTGGCTGTTAAGGAAGATACCACAAAGGCAATGGAGAGAGACAGCAAAACAGGCAAAGTAAGGGAAGCGATAGCTGATGGTGTAACTGAGGGGAAAAGGAAGGGGAAAGGTGGTGTTGACACGGGTATAAGGAAACAAGGGAAACAAAAACGAAGTACTGAAATTGACAATTCAAGAAAAGATGTCAAACAGGACAATGTAGTCCCACAGAAAAGCGAAGGAAGGACTCCAGTCGGCAACGGTGAAGTTAAAAAAGTAAAACAGAGGCCCAAATTCTCAAAGAGTAAATACGCAGCCATTGCAACTGAAGAGGACGATTACGAAGACGAAGAAAGTGAAATCTTAGATGAAGAACAGAAACCTGAGAAGCCCAAGGCAGCTGAGTCACGTGGTTCACACAGGGAGCCCGGTAGATCAAGACAGACCGCTAAAGCTACTGCAGTCCACGAACATCAAGTCAGAGGTCACGCTAACCACGATCGTAGCAAGCACGTGTGGCTGTGTAGAGATGATGAGATCCATAAGCTCATCGCACAGAAGGCGTCGCTTCTAAAGGAGTACGAATCTGGAAGTCTAGCGGGCAGGAATGTTTGTAAGTATCACGTGATGCATTGTCTTTTGAATGGCGACTCGGTTACTGCGCATGCTCTGTATCTCAAGACCATCCCACATGCTTAGTGCCACTGCTGTAATTGTAAAGGCCACAGGCAACCAACAATTTTTTTTGAGGTTATTGTATTTGTATACAGGCATCAAGAGTTCGAGACTTCCGGTACGCGCGCAATGCATTGTGAGATTATTACAAAGGAAAAGTGAGCACCAATTCTAGACACAGGGAGCCCAAGCTATGTTTTTGTTCACTTGGTGCTCACTTTTCCTTTGTAATAATCTCACAATGCATTGCGCGTGTACTGGAAGTCTGGAACTCTTGATGCTTGTATACGCACATCTTTTCTCATGGGTTTCCTGTGGTAGAACTCGCGGGGTAATATATTGGGGAATCTTATCTTAACATATGGTTATCTATGGGTTACTATAGCCTCAGAAGGAATAGTTGGGCTTCCTGTGCCCACCTGTGTTTCATGGGCTTCCTGTGGTAGAGCGCGCGTGATAATATATTGGGCTCCTTGTGGAACTACGTGCGGAATCGTTTACGTTCACTTGAGTATTGTGACGAGGTCCTATAATATCCCTTGCGCTCTACCACAGGAAGCCCATAAAAACGACGTGCGCATAACATTGTTTTTTTAAACAAGACTTAGTTTGTCTACCTGTGTAAATACATGTCCACACTACCTCTGCTTCCTAAACTTTCTAGGAATCTGTAGGCTTCTTTCACTTTCTGAAGATATTTCTGTGTCTTTGTAGTTTGTGGTCAGATGAATCGGCATCACAAGGACGCAGAAGACACAGTTCTTCACACGCCAGACGTTGGGTTTTCGGGCAGCAGACCCAAGCCTCGACACACACGACCTGTAAGCGAAATATTACCGGACAGAGAACCGTACACGGCGAGAAAAAGAGAGAACCGTCGCTCGCTGCAACAGCGGTACTCGGGTTCCTCGTCGGAAGATGACGATGAGCGCACGAATAAACGAGCAGGGAATGTGAGGGCCGAGAAGGCTGCGTCGGGAGGTACGTTCACCGTCGGCATGGCGTCGAGACATCTCGCTAAACGAGAGGAGCCGTCGGACTCTGAACACGAAGAAACCTGTGAATATTGTGCCGCTGAGAAGGTTAGTTCTTATTGTGTTTTCCTATACAAAAACTCAGGGGGATGGGTGTGGGGAAGACGAAAGTTTCCTTCCCTCCCACCCTTCACCAAAAATCTTAAGATTTTGAAATATATGCTAAATAGATGTGAATTTTTTTGATAATTCTAAGCAACAACTCTGGAAATCGAGCTGCCATTGTCGAGGAGGACGAAAGCATTATTCGTAGAAAGTAATCTGCAGTGACGTAGTCGTCTCTCGACCAATGAAAACCCCGTAGAAAATACTCGGTTATGAGATGCGTGGGCTCCCTGTGTAAACCGCGTACTCAATCGGTGCATATAAAATAGAGCGCCCACTAAAGAGATGTGTAATCGCGGTTGATTGTCAACCAGTGATCTAGTCAGCCTTAGTTATCTTGCCGTCTGTTAATAGACAACCCTTTGGTTTATTCATTATTGATCAGTACTAGATGCGTCAACGCCGGCTGACGAGCTGCTCTGAAAAATCTCTAGTGCCCAGGGTATAGGTGTAAATCTTGTAAAACTCGGTCTAACTCAACCGAGGTAGATTTTAAAAGTCCCTGGGCACTAGAGTAAATACATTAGTGGCTCTGATTGTTGGTAGTGATTGGCTCTTGAATATATAACTGTTTTTTGTGTCGCTATTTCTTGAATATTACCGGAGTCAATCTCCTAAATAATTCTCGCTAAAACTTTAGGTAATGTGTTATGTTGGAAAATATATATAAAAATATCACTTTCTAGTACGTTTTCTTTATCGTTCGACGTTTCGGTTCATTTATTTGAATGATTTGTGGTTGAGAATCAGATACATATCAAAACCGCGAAAACAAGAGTCTTCTTATAGCGTACTTTCGTACAAATATCCGGCTTATCTTGTGTGACCTTGTGTGGTTCAGTTTTGAAAATATGTCCGTCAAATTGAAGGTACAAAACCTGATCGATACTTCCCTGACGTCTGATGAGAATTTAAATCTAGGCAAACAAGCGTTTACAAATCCTACAATTTAATATCGTAATATCATGTTGATATCTAAAAGCAAACAAGCGCCCTTGGGTCTCCTAATTCTGACACGCAATTACGGGAACTTACTTCGGCTTTCGTGATCAAAAACTCGGTCATAGCCAATGGATGTCTGGGAAATATAATAGTGTTATATATCCAATTTGCAAGTAGCACTTATCTGGACAAAATATCCATGATGTATGAAGGTATTGAAGATCGAAGGATTGGATCTGTACATTGGCACTTCTTTTAGGCCAATTCAAAGTAGAATATTTAGTAGCTGTTATTAAATATACGGCCCGGTAGTATAACCCAATACGGTCCAGCAGTAAGGCCCAGCTTATTACTTATCTGTCACAATCATTTTACTTTAATCGTATGCATCATGATAGTCTTGAAGGCATCTATTATTCAACGATCTCTATTTAGTGGAGAATTCGTCCTTAGTCCCTTGTTACTCTGTGACTGCCTGGCCGGCTGTACCCTTGAGATCAGTGAACTCTAAGTGCTCACAGATGCTAGACCAACGGTGGTGTAATGAGTAAAGGTTGACATCATTGGGGTAGTGGCGGGGCTGTTCCACGACTTGATGTACAAACATTTCATTACCTCTTTGGCAACAGAGCTTGACTTCTCGGTAATGGAACATTAAAGCTATCGCAATGGAACAATATCTGAGTTATTTATGTTTTCTTTGCTCTTCCTAGGCTTCAAAGAAAGCTCAAGAACGAGACTTAGGTGAGCTGTGAGTTGGGTTTGGGGTTCACATTGTTGTTCGGTGTATGCCGCTGTATTCATGAGTACATGTTGAAGTTTATTCCGACAGTTCGAGTTACTGGTTCCGGTACGTTTTAAAATCCACTGATATTTCAAGATATTGCTCAATTACTCTATAAACATCCTTCTTATTCGCCTAAAAAACTTACAAATTCCCCTCGTAAACACTCTCAACACTGACTAGAGTTTTGTACAATTCGTTAAACTGTAGTAAATTCCTTCACTTATATATCAAAACAACAACAACAACCATTAAAGAATGTTTCGTTCATGTTTTTTCCCACTAGAATAATTTACACTAGTCTCGCCGGTTAAGTTGTTTAATGTTTAATGATTTTATTCATCGATGAAGAGTGTCAATGGTCCATTGTGTGTGTAGCTATCTTTATAGAGACTCGGTCGGTGTGCTTTCTGTGTTAATTAGAGCAGATTTCGTATGACTGAAAAACCACGGCGCACGGCACGGCACGGTCACGGCACGAATTCATTCGAAATCCTAAATCATCACGGTCACGGCACGTAAGTTTTTCACAGTCATTCGAAATCTGCTCTACTGTGTCGTGTGCGTGGTGCGTGTGTACGTTGTCTTGCGTTAAGAGTAATTGGTCCATTGTGTATGTAGCTATCTTTATAGAGACTCGTGTGCTTTCTGTGTTAATTACTGTGTCGTATGCGTGGTGCGTACGTTACGTTGTCTTGCGTTAAGAGTGTCAATGGTCCATTGTGTATGTAGCTATCTTTATAGAGACTCGGTCGGTGTGCTTTCTGTGTTAATTACTGTGTCGTATGCGTGATGCGTGCGTACGTTACGTTGTCTTGCGTTAAGAGTGTCAATGGTCCATTGTGTGTGTAGCTATCTTTATAGAGACTCGGTTGGTGTGCTTTCTGTGTTAATTACTGTGTCGTGTGCGTGATGCGTGCGTACGTTGCGTTGTCTTACGTTAAGAGTGTCAATGGTCCATTGTGTGTGTAGCTATCTTTATAGAGACTCGGTTGGTGTGCTTTCTGTGTTAATTACTGTGTCGTGTGCGTGCGTACGTTGCGTTGTCTTGCGTTAAGAGTGTCAATGATCCATTGTGTATGTAGCTATCTTTATAGAGACTCGGTTGGTGTGCTTTCTGTGTTAATTACTGTGTCGTGTGCGTGATGCGTGCGTACGTTGCGTTGTCTTGCGTTAAGAGTGTCAATGATCCATTGTGTGTGTAGCTATCTTTATAGAGACTCGGTTGGTGTGCTTTCTGTGTTAATTACTGTGTCGTGTGCGTGGTGCGTGCGTACGTTACGTTGTCTTGCGTTAAGAGTGTCAATGGTCCATTGTGTATGTAGCTATCTTTATAGAGACTCGGTTGGTGTGCTTTCTGTGTTAATTACTGTGACTCGGTTGGTGTGCTTTCTGTGTTAATTACTGTGTCGTGTGCGTGATGCGTACGTTGCGTTGTCTTGCGTTAAGAGTGTCAATGATCCATTGTGTGTGCAGCTATCTTTATAGAGACTCGGTTGGTGTGCTTTCTGTGTTAATTACTGTGTCGTGTGCGTGGTGCGTGCGTACGTTGCGTTGTCTTGCGTGCGTTAAGAGTGTCAATGGTCCATTGTGTGTGTAGCTATCTTTATAGAGACTCGGTTGGTGTGCTTTCTGTGTTAATTACTGTGTCGTGTGCGTGGTGCGTGCGTACGTTGCGTTGTCTTGCGTTAAGAGTGTCAATGGTCCATTGTGTATGTAGCTATCTTTATAGAGACTCGGTTGGTGTGCTTTCTGTGTTAATTACTGTGTCGTGTGCGTGATGCGTGCGTACGTTGCGTTGTCTTGCGTTAAGAGTGTCAATGGTCCATTGTGTGTGCAGCTATCTTTATAGAGAATCGGTTGGTGTGCTTTCTGTGTTAATTACTGTGTCGTGTGCGTGGTGCGTGCGTACTTTGCGTTGTCTTGCGTTAAGAGTGTCAATGGTCCATTGTGTGTGTAGCTATCTTTATAGAGACTCGGTTGGTGTGCTTTCTGTGTTAATTACTGTGTCGTGTGCGTGCGTACGTTACGTTGTCTTGCGTTAAGAGTGTCAATGGTCCATTGTGTGTGTAGCTATCTTTATAGAGACTCGGTCGGTGTGCTTTCTGTGTTAATTACTGTGTCGTGTGCGTGATGCGTGCGTACGTTACGTTGTCTTGCGTTAAGAGTGTCAATGGTCCATTGTGTGTGTAGCTATCTTTATAGAGACTCGGTCGGTGTGCTTTCTGTGTTAATTACTGTGTCGTGTGCGTGATGCGTGCGTACGTTACGTTGTCTTGCGTTAAGAGTGTCAATGATCCATTGTGTGTGAAGCTATCTTTATAGAGACTCGGTTGGTGTGCTTTCTGTGTTAATTACTGTGTCGTGTGCGTGATGCGTGTGTGTACGTTACGTTGTCTTGCGTTAAGAGTGTCAATGGTCCATTGTGTGTGTAGCTATCTTTATAGAGACTCGGTTGGTGTGCTTTCTGTGTTAATTACTGTGTCGTGTGCGTGATGCGTGCGTACGTTGCGTTGTCTTGCGTTAAGAGTGTCAATGATCCATTGTGTGTGTAGCTATCTTTATAGAGACTCGGTTGGTGTGCTTTCTGTGTTAATTACTGTGTCGTGTGCGTGGTGCGTGCGTACGTTACGTTGTCTTGCGTTAAGAGTGTCAATGGTCCATTGTGTGTGTAGCTATCTTTATAGAGACTCGGTTGGTGTGCTTTCTGTGTTAATTACTGTGTCGTGTGCGTGGTGCGTGCGTACGTTACGTTGTCTTGCGTTAAGAGTGTCAATGGTCCATTGTGTGTGTAGCTATCTTTATAGAGACTCGGTTGGTGTGCTTTCTGTGTTAATTACTGTGTCGTGTGCGTGCGTACGTTACGTTGTCTTGCGTTAAGAGTGTCAATGGTCCATTGTGTGTGTAGCTATCTTTATAGAGACTCGGTTGGTGTGCTTTCTGTGTTAATTACTGTGTCGTGTGCGTGCGTGCGTGCGTGAAGTGTTGTGATTGCGTACGTTACATTGTCTTTGCGTTAAGAGTGTCAATGGTCCATTGTGTGTGCGTAGCTATCTTTATAGAGACTCGGTTGGTGTGCTTTCGTACGTTGCATTTTGTGTTAATTACTGTGTCGTGTGCGTGTCTTGCGTGCGTACGTTACGTTCTACGTGAAGTGTTGTGATTGCGTTAAGAGTGTGTAATGGTCCATTGTGTCTGTAAGTGTATTGCTACTTTATAGAGACGTCGGTTCTCTTGGTGTGTGTTGTGTTGCGTAATTACTGTGTCGTGCGTGATGCGTACGTTATGCGTACGTTGCGTTTGCGTCTTGCGTTAAGAAGTGTCAATGGTCCATTGTGTGTGCAGCTATCTTTATAGAGAATCGGTTGGTGTGCTTTCTGTGTTAATTACTGTGTCGTGTGCGTGTTACGTTCTCTTGCGTGCGTGTTGTGACGTACGTTGCGTTGTCTTGCGTTAAGAGTGTCAATGGTCCATTGTGTGTGTGAGCTATCTTTATAGAGACTCGGTTGGTGTGCTTTCTGTGTTAATTACTGTTGTCGTACGTTTAAGCGTGTGCGTGCGTACGTTACGTTGTGATTGCGTTTGCAGTCTTACCGTTGTGTAATGGTCCATTGTGTGTGTAGCGTAGCTTTTGAAGTGTGTGATTGCGTACGTTGCATTGTAACGTTAATTGCGTAGAGACTCGGTCGGTGTGTTCTTTCTGTGTTAATTACTGTGTCGTGTGCGTGATGCGTGCGTACGTTTGTGTTGTCTTGCGTTTACCGTTAGAGTGTCAATGGTCCATTGTGTGTGTAGCTATCTTTATAGAGACTCGGTCGTGTGTGTACGTTTTTCTTGCTGTGTTAATTACTGTGTCGTGTGCGTGATGCGTGCGTACGTTACGTTGTCTTGCGTTAAGAGTGTCAATGATCCATTGTGTGTGAAGCTATCTTTATAGAGACTCGGTTGGTGTGCTTTCTGTGTTAATTACTGTGTCGTGTGCGTGATGCGTTGCGTACGTTGTACGTTACGTTGTCTTGCGTTAAGAGTGTCAATGGTCCATTGTGTGTGTAGCTATCTTTATAGAGACTCGGTTGGTACGTGTGCTTTCTGTGTTAATTACTGTGTCGTGTGCGTGTGATGCGTGTGTTGCGTTGTCTTGCGTGAAGTGTTGTGATTGCGTACGTTACATTGTCTTACCGTTAAGCGGTGTGGATGCGTACGTTACGTTCTCTTGCGTCAAGTGTTGTGATTGCGTACGTTACATTGTCTTACCGTTAAGCGTGTGGATGCGTACGTTACGTTCTCTTCCGTCAAGTGTTGTGATTGCGTACGTTGCATTGTCTTACCGTTAAGCGTGTAGATGCGTACGTTACGTTCTCTTGCGTCAAGTGTTGTGATTGCGTACGTTACATTGTCTTACCGTTAAGCGTGTAGATGCGTACGTTACGTTCTCTTGCGTCAAGTGTTGTGATTGCGTACGTTACATTGTCTTACCGTTAAGCGTGTAGATGCGTACGTTACGTTCTCTTGCGTCAAGTGTTGTGATTGCGTACGTTACATTGTCTTACCGTTAAGCGTGTAGATGCGTACGTTACGTTCTCTTGCGTCAAGTGTTGTGATTGCGTACGTTGCATTGTCTTACCGTTAAGCGTGTGGATGCGTATGTTACGTTCTCTTGCGTGAAGTGTTGTGATTGCGTACGTTACATTGTCTTACCGTTAAGCGTGTAGATGCGTAGGTTACGTTCTCTTGCGTGAAGTGTTGTGATTGCGTACGTTGTAACGTACCGTTAAGCGTACGTTACCGTTAAGCGTGATGTAGATGCGTACGTGTACGTTCTCTTGCGCGTGAAGTGTTGTGATTGCGTACGTTGCATTGTCTTACCGTTAAGCGTGTGGATGCGTACGTTACGTTCTCTTGCGTGAAGTGTTGTGATTGCGTACGTTGCATTGTCTTACCGTTAAGCGTGTGGATGCGTACGTTACGTTCTCTTGCGTGAAGTGTTGTGATTGCGTACGTTGCATTGTCTTTAAGCGTTAAGCGTGTGCGTGCGTACGTTGCGTACGTTACGTTCTCTTGCGTGAAGTGTTGTGATTGCGTACGTTGCGTACATTGTCTTACCATTAAGCGTGTAGATGCGTACGTTACGTTCTCTTGCGTAAAGTGTTGTGATTGCGTACGTTGCATTGTCTTACCGTTAAGCGTGTGATGCGTATGTTACGTTCTCTTGCGTACGTTACGTTACGTTCTCTTGCGTGAAGTGTTGTGATTGCGTTGCGTTGCATTGCGTCTTACTTAGCGTGTAGATGCGTACGTTACGTTCTCTTGCGTGAAGTGTTGTAATTGCGTACGTTACATTGTCTTACCGTTAAGGTGTGTGGATGCGTAGGTTACGTTCTCTTGCGTGAAGTGTTGTGATTGCGTACGTTACATTGTCTTACCGTTAAGCGTGTAGATGCGTACGTTACGTTCTCTTGCGTGAAGTGTTGTAATTGCGTACGTTGCATTGTCTTACCGTTAAGCGTGTGGATGCGTACGTTACGTTCTCTTGCGTGAAGTGTTTTGCGTACGTTGCATTGCGTTAACGTTGCATTGTCTTATCGTTAATCGTGTAGATGCGTACGTTACGTTCTCTTGCGTGAAGTGTTTTGATTGTGTACGTTGCATTGTCTTACCGTTAAGCGTGTAGATGCGTACGTTACGTTCTCTTGCGTGAAGTGTTGTGATTGCGTACGTTGCATTGTCTTACCGTTAAGGTGTAGATGCGTACGTTACGTTCTCTCTGCGCAAAGTGTTATGATTGCGTACGTTGCATTGTCTTACCGTTAAGCATGTATGCGTACGTTACGTTACGCGTGAAGTTTGCTCTTGCGTGAAGTGTTGTGATTGCGTACGTTGTAACGTACCGTTAAGCGTGTTAACCGTTAAGCATGTGTGGATGCGTACGTTACGTTCGTTGCGTTACGTTACGTTCTTGTCTTACGTGAAGTGTACGTTACGTGATTGCGTACGTTGCATTGTCTTACCGTTAAGTCGTGTGGATGCGTACGTTACGTTCTCTTGCGTGAAGTGTTGTGATTGCGTACGTTGTTGTCTTACGTTGCATTGTCTTACCGTTAAGCGTGTGTGTGCGTACGTTACGTTCTTACTTGCGTGTGGATGCGTACGTTACGTTCTCTTGCGTGAAGTGCGTTGCGTTGCATTGTCTTGCCGTTAAGCGTGTGGATGCGTACGTTACGTTCTCTTGCGTGAAGTGTTTTGATTGCGTACGTTGCATTGTCTTACCGTTAAGCGTGTGGATGCGTACGTTACGTTCTCTTGCGTGAAGTGTTGTGATTGCGTACGTTGCGTTGTATTGTCTTAACCGTTAAGCGTGTGGATGCGTACGTTACGTTCTCTTGCGTGAAGTGTTGTGATTGCGTACGTTGCATTGTCTTAGCGTTAAGCGTGTGGATGCGTACGTTACGTTCTCTTGCGTGAAGTGTTTGATTGTGTACGTTGCATTGTCTTACCATTAAGCGTGTGTCTTACGTTACGTTAAGCGTGTGTTGATTGCGTACGTTGCATTGTCTTACTTAAGCGTGTGGATGCGTACGTTACGTTCTCTTGCGTGAAGTGTTGTGATTGCGAACGTTGCATTGTCTTACCGTTAAGCGTGTGGATGCGTACGTTACGTTCTCTTGCGTGAAGAGTTTTGATTGTGTACGTTGCATTGTCTTACCGTTAAGCGTGTGGATGCGTACGTTACGTTCTCTTGCGTGAAGTGTTTTGATTGTGTACGTTGCATTGTCTTACCGTTAAGCGTGTGGATGCGTACGTTACGTTCTCTTGCGTGAAGTGTTTTGATTGTGTACGTTGCATTGTCTTACCGTTAAGCGTGTGGATGCGTACGTTACGTTCTCTTGCGTGAAGTGTTTTGATTGTGTACGTTGCATTGTCTTAGCGTGTAGATGCGTGCGTTACGTTCTCAGGGAGTTTAAGATTTGCAAAACCTGCGACGGCGACGTCAACCGGAAGTGTCAATAACTTTTGTTCGGGGTTTCGTACATTAGAGATTTAGTCCAAGCCTAAGCCTGTGAGGTTACTTCATCCACAGGGAATACCAACTATGAAGGTATGAAACTCCGAACAGAAGTTATTTACACTTCCGGTTGACGTCGCCGTCGTAGGTTTTGCAAATCTTAAACTCCCTAATGTGTTGTGATCGCGTACGTTGTATGTTGAGGTCTCTTACGTGAAGTGCTGTAATTGCGTGCGTTGTGTGTTATCCCGCTGACACCAACACTAGATCGATTGATCATCGTCACATCGCGTGCTTTTGTATCCGACAACCTTGAAAGATTCGCGCAAGGTTTGATGGTCAGTTGTCGTATTTCAGTCTAATTTAATTCCATTTGCCAGTTTTGGCGTCACGAATACAGACCTGAGGTCTCGTGTAGAGCTTGTGTAGTGTCATTTTTCATATCAATGGACATTCAAAAGGGTTCGTCTTTAGGCTGTCTGTCTTCTATTGAGGGCCCTTTATAGGCTGGAACATATCGCAAGTGCTAATCAATACAGCAGACGACATTCCTATCAGCTCGACATGCTTCTGTTTAAGGTTACAGTATGCAAATTGAGAAAGCTGAAATTGGGAAGCAGGAAAATGCTGCCGTTTATGGAATCGAGTCATTCTTCTTTTTCCTTTTTTTCTCTTTTGTTAAATTTTTTCTTTTTTTTCTTTTTTGTTTTTTTCCCTCCATTTCTTTCCTGTTTTTTTCCTTCTTTGTTTCCTTTTTTTCTTTTTCTTTCTTTTTTTATCTTTCATTTTTTCCCTTTTTTTCACACTGATGCCACGTAGAATCATATAGTCATAAAATACGACGTTTTATTGCCTATATTTACAAAGATGAAATACTACAGTCTGCCGTGACTCGAGAATATTTCCCGCTTTTTTTTATTATCTTTGATAATGGACGTGCTTTCCAATAGAAATATCCAGGGTGTTTTTGCCTACTATCTGTTGAAAAATGATTCCTATCTTTCCATTGTTCTTGGCCTTATCCCAAAGCAATATTTATCTTAACGGCAGATAAATGAAGTCAATTTTGAGGAAAACGCTTGAAGCGACTATGTTTGCTTCCCCGATGGTGTTTCTTTGATCCGATAATTCTTTTCTTTTCTTCCTTTTTTGTCTGTTTTTCCAAAGTAACATTTATCTTGATAAAAAATATAAAGTCGTTTTTGTAAGGAGCAATAATCAAGCCAGTTTCTCCTCGCCCGAATTTCAGTGCCAATTTTTCCGATTCTTTTTGTTTGCCGAATCTGAATAGAATCCAAAAAGACAAACTTGAGGGGGAAAAAAATATTTTCGTTTGAATTTTTTGTATTATTATTTTGTTTTTCATTTTCTCGAAAACATGCAATACGCAGTGAATTTGTGATCAATACTTTGTCAGACAACCTTTTCTTTCGTATTTCCGCATCTCGACAGCATAACAATACGAAATGTCGGATGTACTTGATGCAACGTTTCAGCTCAAGTCCATTGAGATATTGGTATTAAATGAGTTGTTTCGACCGATTTAATATAAGCTTTGATTTGATGTTTTTGAATCCTGTATAAAGCTGCCATTGAAATGAAAAGAAAGGAATGACAAATGACTTGTTCAAAGCCTATGTGCTTGAGCTGAATATGATGGCTTGATATTGCTGTACAACTGCATTTGTTATTAATTTCGATTTAAAGTTAACGATCGATCCCAATGTCGTCGTAGTCTTCATCATCACGATTGTCATCATCAATACCATTACCCTGGTTCCAGCTTTTCGCTTTTCGAGCTGAAGGCGAGAGTATGAGGCGAGAGTATGCGCGGCTGTGGAGCGAACGCATACTCTCGCCTCATACTCTCGCCTTCAGCTCGAAAAGCGAAAAGCTGGAACCAGGGTACATCATCATACTTTTTTTTTTAAGAATCAAACGTACTTGATTACAAAAATGTTATCTAAATAACTAACTAAATATGTATCATCACCAGCATCCACCATCATTATGATTGTCATCATCATCATCACCACCATCATTAGTTATGATTTTCATCATCACCACCATCATCATCAGTTATGATTGTTATCATCATCATCATCACCAATGATCATTATGATTGTCATCATCATCATCACCAATGGTCATTATGTTTGTCATCATCATCATCATCACCAATGATCATTATGATTGTCATCATCATCATCACCAATTATCATTATGATTGTCATCATCATCACCAATGGTCATGATTGTCATCATCATCATCACCAATGATCATTATGATTGTCATCATCATCATCACCAATGGTCATTATGATTGTCATCATCATCATCATTCTCGTCTATGTTACGTGTGTGTTATTGAACTATGTTTAGACTGATATGTAGATCAAAATAACGCCGAACGAAGTGTTTGTGGTCGGCTCGAAGTGTTTCATGTGTTCATATCCTTCCACTTTTAATCGTTTATTTTTATCAATGACATGTGACAGGTGGCAATGTAGGCATAGACGCCGTGGAGTAAGCATAAAAGGGCCCCTATCTTTCATGTCCCTTCCCTGTCCCTATATTATTTGCTTTTTATTCAAGGTTGATAACGTTGATGTCATGGTTTTTGTCGGTTTCCCTATTTTTTTGTTCTTTTTGAAAACATCGTCACTTCATGTCCTTTTCCTTTCTCTACTCCGCCCCCGCACACGTACAATGCAGCGTAATTAGGTCCTGAATCTTGTCACCTCTTGAAGCACCTCCTATTTCATGATCCTCTATTTTCTCAATCAGCGCGATCAATCTTCTAAGGTCCCTGATCTTTTTATCACTCTATGTTTTATGTCCCTCGGCGTAATTAGGTCCTGAATCTTGTCACCTCTTGAAGCACCTCCTATTTCATGATCCTCTATTTTCTCAATCAGCGCGATCAATCTTCTAAGGTCCCAATCTTTTTATCACTCTATGTTTTATGTCCCTCGGCGTAATTAGGTCCTGAATCGTGTCACCTCTTGAAGCACCTCCTATTTCATGATCCTCTATTTTCTCAATCAGCGCGATAAATCTTCTAAGGTCCCTGATCTTTTTATCACTCTATGTTTTATGTCCCTCGGTCGTTATCATGATGCGGATGCGGTGATATTCAAATTGGTCTGCGCTTAAGCAAACCCACTCAAAAGACACTCAAGCCGACCACAAACACTTCGTGGGCCGTTATTGGATTCACAGCAAACACCAGGCCATCTTTCCGTGTCATTTCGTTCTTGGCGTCTTTCCTTTTCATGCGTCGCGGTACCTCTTTGACGACTCCAATTAGAGCTCAATTTCACGTTTCTATGCTGTAGTGGTAACGAGTTGAGGTTCTGTCCACAACACAGCTGCAATACTCACAAAGGCGCTTGTCTTAATCCCACATCGACTGCTGAGTTTATTCGCCATCACCATGGCAACGACCGTCGGAATCAACGTGACGTCATCTATTGACTGAAAATGACAGATTTTCCAAGTGATGATTAGGTGGTCCAAATATTCAGAGCAAACACGGAGAACTTTACCCGGAGACGCCGCGAGTAGTTGGAAACCATCTTGGTACACATGTATAAAATATAAATGGACCCTAGCTTGAGGAACTCAGCTCATTATTCTGGAGCCTATCAATTATTTATTACCTTTGTTTTCTCGTGAGATGAGTTGGGTAGTCTACGATCAATCCCTGCTATAGCCGATTGAAGGTTTTCGCCCACGTTCAGCCGTAGTTTTTCCTTCTTCAACTGATCGGTGTATTTACGCGTTTGATTTTCCAAGGTGTGAGGACCGTCTGAAATGAGAATCGAATGGACTACAGACATGATCCATGATACCGACGGGTCGGACATCGACTCCGATGACTTTATAGAGTACGATGAATCCGAAATCCCTGAAGTCAAACTTTTTCACAAGTTCTGTCGTCCACTGAATGAGAGTCCTCTACCAGCTGGTGAGAGTTTCTACTTGAGGGATAAAACCGTTAAAGAACCCTTCACGTTACGCTAGTCTAAGGTCTTTCTCTCTCATAGTGTTTTTAATTTCTACAGTAATATAGAGTATATATCCTAGAGTATCCTTAACCTAATTGTGACAGACGACTTTGGGCCTACATACAGTCTACGAGCTTGCTGTCTCGACATGTAAATGCTAATTTGTGTTGTGTTTCGTTTGATCCACAGCATGGGAGGGCCCGCACCATCCACGGAACCTTCTTCTCGGCGTAGTCTACACTGCAAAAGTAAGTGGTTTTGATTAAATTTTGAACTTCATTGTGGCTTGTGGTTTGGAGGAATTGTTGATGTTTTAATTAACTTGGCTGGGAGTTTACATGCTGACGAACACCCCCTCCCCCCTCTAGGAGCTACTCGTCTTATATCGCTCACTTCACCTTTTCTTTTCTTTCTGTCTTTCTTCTCTTTTTTTTTGACGTGCAGAGCAAATCAACGTGAATTCGTCTGAAGAATTCTAGGCACCTCATAAATTATTCGTGTGTAGTTTATTGTATATAAACTATATATAGCTATGTCAAAAATGTACAGTCGTTGTGACTGTTTAGTACAAACCAGGTTTCAAAATCAACGTCTTTATATGAAGAGTGCTTTTATTCTAGAAATTCACAATGCGCCATGCAGTATTCATTATTCACAAGAAAACCGTTTTAAATTACTTGATATCCAAAGTATCTGGTTGGTCCTCATCGTTTTGAATTGTGTAAATGCATCGTCTTATGACTTATATTTTGCAACGTTTTTTAATATTCTCTCCCGATGCCAGGGTGATCAAACTACCGATATATACTTAGCAACTGTCATCATTTATAGCATAATATATTCCCCACAGTCGTAAAAAAAAACATCAAAAAATTTATCGAAGATTTAATTTTATCCAAATACAGAAACAGTAATATAATATAATATTTAAAATGTACACAAGTAAAAGTGTCTCTTCTCTTCCACTTTTCTTCTCTTTCTTAAAATGTTTTGGTCATCATGTAGCATAATATAGATCTAGCAGTTGTATTTTTAAAAAGAAAAAAATATCGGAAAAAAAAACTTATCCAAATACAGAAACAGTCAATTTTAAATAGATGGAGAATCAATATTTAAAATGTACATAAGTAAAAATGTCAGCAATTGGCTTCGCTGTACTATACTCATACTAACTGCTTTGGTCATCATGTAGCATAATATAGTCCCAGTAGTCGTATTTAAAAAATTGAAAAAATGATTGAAAAAAAAAAATGAAACAGAACATTTTAAACAGATGGAGAATTAATATATAAAAAGTGACAGCAATTAGCTGCTGCCGTACTATACTCATACTAAATGTTTTGGTAAAGTCTATTACCTTTAATTATTCCTCGTTTGAATGATGTCAGCCATGGCCATTTAGCCTGAAGCATTGTGGATTGAAAAAAAAGTACAGATTTGTGTATATATTCTGTTATATGTATCGTGTTTGTACGTGATCGTGTGCCGTGAAATCTCTCTTTTCTCTTTCTTTCTTTCTTTTACTTTCTCATGTTTTCTCTTAGAACCATATTCCATTTAATTTGAGTTTCGTCATTTTCAGTCATGTATTTTACGTACCAGCTGTTATACTTAGGTATAGGGTGTTTGTTCTTTCGTATATAAAAAGCTTTTAGTTTGTCAAAGAGGGGGTTGATTCCACGCTATGCCAAACTTTTTATATCCTGTTTAAAAATCATCATAATAAAATTTTGCCCAATATTTTTGTTATATCGAAATTTATTATATATATTTTTTTTAATGAAAACAATTTTTGCCCGAATTTTTTTCCATTAAAATTTACCGTGTTATTTCGCTCTCTTTTAGTGATGTATTATTGTTCACGTTCTACATCCATTAGCCTTTAAATAGTAATCCACTCGAGGGGTGTTCTTAATCCTCCTATACTCTAACCACATCCGTGCTCAAAATAATATTCAATCATGATTCAGCATCCTCCAATACCCTTCTGTCCACAGAAACTAGTTTAATCGAATTTCTCTGACTAAAGCGAGCGTAACTTTTGAATATTTTGAATATTTTGAGTCTTCGAGGCTTGACTTCAAACTCTCAAATCCATTACGCTAGGATTCTGTTTACGCTAATTTTGAAACTAGATGCATTGCTTCAATTCTGCTCGATTCCGAAAATTAAAAATATATATGAGAAAGTGCTTATCCTTAGTCGAGTTTTGACGTTTGTCCTTGCGATCAAAGGGGAATTGAAGACAAAATTTATTTTCTCACGAAAGTTAGATATGACTTATATTACCATTACTTGAGTATTAACTTCAATTTTTTGCTCTTAGTTCTTAATGCTTTTCTCCTGGCTTACAGAGATTACGGGATGGATTCGTTTAACTGCTGCCGGCTTACAAGAGTCGTCTTGCGACATGGCTATAAAAAGCGATCATGGTCTTGTCGACAGAAAAGCGTAGGAAGAATAACTGGAAGAAAAACATTTTTCGCAAGATTTTTTTTTGGCAAAAAAAAACAATATTTCTGAATTATTTCTGTCAAGATTTGTGATTATAGATGATTAAGCAAAATCATTTCTCATTAGGAATTGTTTACTTTTTGTCCATCAAATGAGCAGTTGATAAACATCATCTCTTTTGAATGGTTTCTCCAAAAATTACCATTTAATTTACATTCTTCGTTCGTTTACGACCTTCTCCAGGTTTCCGTAGTTCATTAATTCATATTTTACTAGTCAGTCGTTCACAACGGAAGTTCTAGGGCCAGTTTCCTGTATAATAGTGTTCAATTTGCTTCATAGTTAATCTTAACTCTGAGAGGTTGTTGGAGTGAAAAGTGATCATTCTAAGACCAGATGGAACTATAGATTTTTGTGTGTATATATGCAAATAACCTGACAATTTAGTTCATAAAGCTTGCAGTTGTAAGAAATTACCAGAATGAAACTAGATTAGAATAATTCCGTCTGTCCTACAGTCAACTTTGGTCTTAGAATGACCATTCTCCTATCACCTTTCTCTTCAAGACCTTCAACAACCTTAGAATGACCATTCTCCTATCACCTTTCTCTTCAACAACCTTAGAATGACCATTCTCCTATCACCTTTCTCTCCAACAACCTTAGAATGACCATTATTCTATCACCTTTCTCTTTAACAACCTTAGAATGACCATTCTCCTATCACCTTTCTCTTCAACAACCTTAGAATGACCATTCTCCTATCACCTATCTCTTCAACAACCTTAGAATGACCATTCTCCTATCACCTTTCTCTCTGACAACCTTAGAATGACCATTCTCCTATCACCTTTCTCTTCAACAACCTTAGAATGACCATTCTCCTATCACCTTTCTCTCTGACAACCTTAGAATGACCATTCTCCTATCACCTTTCTCTCTGACAACCTTAGAATGACCATTCTCCTATCACCTTTCTCTTCAACAACCTTAGAATGACCATTCTCCTATCACCTTTCTCTCTGACAACCTTAGAATGACCATTCTCCTATCACCTTTCTCTTCAACAACCTTAGAATGACCATTCTCCTATCACCTTTCTCTCTGACAACCTTAGAATGACCATTCTCCTATCACCTTTCTCTTCAACAACCTTAGAATGACCATTCTCCTATCACCTTTCTCTCTGACAACCTTAGAATGACCATTCTCCTATCACCTTTCTCTTCAACAACCTTAGAATGACCATTCTCCTATCACCTTTCTCTCCAACAACCTTAGAATGACCATTCTCCTATCACCTTTCTCTTCAACCTTAGAATGACCATTCTCCTATCACCTTTCTCTTCAACAACCTTAGAATGACCATTCTCCTATCACCTTTCTCTTCAACAACCTTAGAATGACCATTCTCCTATCACCTTTCTCTTCAACAACCTTAGAATGACCATTCTCCTATCACCTTTCTCTCTGACAACCTTAGAATGACCATTCTCCTATCACCTTTCTCTCTGACAACCTTAGAATGAATTCTCCTATCACCTTTCTCTTCAACAACCTTAGAATGACCATTCTCCTATCACCTTTCTCTTCAACAACCTTAGAATGACCATTCTCCTATCACCTTTCTCTTCAACAACCTTAGAATGACCATTCTCCTATCACCTTTCTCTTCAACAACCTTAGAATGACCATTCTCCTATCACCTTTCTCTTCAACAACCTTAGAATGACCATTCTCCTATCACCTTTCTCTTCAACAACCTTAGAATGACCATTCTCCTATCACCTTTCTCTTCAACAACCTTAGAATGACCATTCTCCTATCACCTTTCTCTCAACAACCTTAGAATGACCATTCTCCTATCACCTTTCTCTTCAACAACCTTAGAATGACCATTCTCCTATCACCTTTCTCTTCAACCTTAGAATGACCATTCTCCTATCACCTTTCTCTTCAACAACCTTAGAATGACCATTCTCCTATCACCTTTCTCTTCAACAACCTTAGAATGACCATTCTCCTATCACCTTTCTCTTCAACAACCTTAGAATGACCATTCTCCTATCACCTTTCTCTTCAACAACCTTAGAATGACCATTCTCCTATCACCTTTCTCTTCAACAACCTTAGAATGACCATTCTCCTATCACCTTTCTCTTCAACAACCTTAGAATGACCATTCTCCTATCACCTTTCTCTTCAACAACCTTAGAATGACCATTCTCCTATCACCTTTCTCTTCAACAACCTTAGAATGACCATTCTCCTATCACCTTTCTCTTCAACAACCTTAGAATGACCATTCTCCTATCACCTTTCTCTTCAACAACCTTAGAATGACCATTCTCCTATCACCTTTCTCTTCAACAACCTTAGAATGACCATTCTCCTATCACCTTTCTCTTCAACAACCTTAGAATGACCATTCTCCTATCACCTTTCTCTTCAACAACCTTAGAATGACCATTCTCCTATCACCTTTCTCTTCAACAACCTTAGAATGACCATTCTCCTATCACCTTTCTCTCTCACAACCTTAGAATGACCATTCTCCTATCACCTTTCTCTTCACAACCTTAGAATGACCATTCTCCTATCACCTTTCTCTTCAACAACCTTAGAATGACCATTCTCCTATCACCTTTCTCTTCAACAACCTTAGAATGACCATTCTCCTATCACCTTTCTCTCTCAACAACCTTAGAATGACCATTCTCCTATCACCTTTCTCTTCAACAACCTTAGAATGACCATTCTCCTATCACCTTTCTCTTCAACAACCTTAGAATGACCATTCTCCTATCACCTTTCTCTTCAACAACCTTAGAATGACCATTCTCCTATCACCTTTCTCTTCAACAACCTTAGAATGACCATTCTCCTATCACCTTTCTCTTCAACAACCTTAGAATGACCATTCTCCTATCACCTTTCTCTTCAACAACCTTAGAATGACCATTCTCCTATCACCTTTCTCTCTTCAACAACCTTAGAATGACCATTCTCCTATCACCTTTCTCTTCAACAACCTTAGAATGACCATTCTCCTATCACCTTTCTCTTCAACAACCTTAGAATGACCATTCTCCTATCACCTTTCTCTTCAACAACCTTAGAATGACCATTCTCCTATCACCTTTCTCTTCAACAACCTTAGAATGACCATTCTCCTATCACCTTTCTCTTCAACAACCTTAGAATGACCATTCTCCTATCACCTTTCTCTTCAACAACCTTAGAATGACCATTCTCCTATCACTTTCTCTTCAACAACCTTAGAATGACACCTTTCTCCTATCACCTTTCTCTTCAACAACCCTAGAATGACCATTCTCCTATCACCTTTCTCTTCAACAACCTTAGAATGACCATTCTCCTATCACCTTTCTCTTCAACAACCTTAGAATGACCATTCTCTATCACCTTTCTCTTCAACAACCTTAGAATGACCATTCTCCTATCACCTTTCTCTTCAACAACCTTAGAATGACCATTCTCCTATCACCTTTCTCTTCAACAACCTTAGAATGACCATTCTCCTATCACCTTTCTCTCTGACAACCTTAGAATGACCATTCTCCTATCACCTTTCTCTCTGACACAACCTTAGAATGACCATTCTCCTATCACCTTTCTCTCTGACAACCTTAGAATGACCATCTCCTATCACCTTTCTCTCTGACAACCTTAGAATGACCATTCTCCTATCACCTTTCTCTCTGACAACCTTAGAATGACCATTCTCCTATCACCTTTCTCTCTGACAACCTTAGAATGACCATTCTCCTATCACCTTTCTCTCTGACAACCTTAGAATGACCATTCTCCTATCACCTTTCTCTCTCAACAACCTTAGAATGACCATTCTCCTATCACCTTTCTCTTCAACAACCTTAGAATGACCATTCTCCTATCACCTTTCTCTTCAACAACCTTAGAATGACCATTCTCCTATCACCTTTCTCTCTGACAACCTTAGAATGACCATTCTCCTATCACCTTTCTCTCTGACAACCTTAGAATGACCATTCTCCTATCACCTTTCTCTCCAACAACCTTAGAATGACCATTCTCCTATCACCTTTCTCTTCAACAACCTTAGAATGACCATTCTCCTATCACCTTTCTCTTCTTAGAATGACCATTCTCCTATCACCTTTCTCTTCAACAACCTTAGAATGACCATTCTCCTATCACCTTTCTCTTCAACAACCTTTGTCATTGTCATCTACACGAGCAAGTTTTCCTCCTTGACAAGGAAAAATTGGCGATGTTTTTGCGTCTACGTCTACACGAGCAAGTCTTCCTTGTCAAGGAAAACTTGTCAAGGAAAGTTTGCTCGTGTAGATTCGGCTTAACTGTAGATAGTCGTATCACTAGATATTATCTTTGGATGTAATAACGAACGATACAATTACCACACTTTATGTAAGATAATCATGGACGCCAAATGCTTTATCTCAGTCCAAAATAAGGCCCCACTTCGACACGCGTATATTTTCGCTTAAAAACCGGAATTGTGTGACAACGAATTTACACTTCATTTTAGAATCCTTTTTCGAAAAACTCCGTTTACGAATCGTTTCAATAACGGTATGGACGGTAAAGCCAAAATGAAGAAAAAATTCGCGGTTATCAAATAAAAAGTTAATCTACGTGTAGCCTAAGAGATCGTATGGATGCAAGTTGTGTTTGTATGACTAAATGCGTCCTCATAACCGACTCTTAACAAATTAATGTTTAAAAACGCAAGTTATTACTAAGCAGCTGGCTAACTTACTCTATACTCTCAGACACCGCCGTCTTTTTGTTCCCTTGCAAAGTAAACAAGGAGGTGTTTTTTTTTGAAAAATGAGAGAGAATCTGTCTGCTGTAGTTTATCGTTGATTGGCTTTTATTCTGTAGGCTTTATTAGAAGCGATGCGTACTAGAATTAATTTAGTTCTAAAACCCCCTAAAATACGACTCGTGCTGGGATTTTAGAAGGTTTTTGGGCCACGTTATAACCAAGAATTAGTGCAATCCATTCCATGTATTAATACGACTGTATGTTCATGCAAGTCTGTTGTTGATGGTGGACTGGATGGATGTTCAGACCTTTAGTGATTAACAGTCTATGTTCAAAGTATTACCATGTGAATATGTTTGTACAAGAAATAAAAAATGAGAATGGGCGCATGAAATGGGAAAGGAAATGGAAAAGGAAATGGGAAAGGAAATTGGAAAACTTCGAGACACGCGAAAATGGAAAAATAGAAGACGAACAGGGAAGAAAATGCATAACCATAAGTTCTATTTCCCAATCCACCCGTACAGAAAAAGATGGCGTCGGTACACTTTACCCAGTAATCCTTTGCGAACCTAAGCCAGTACCACTTAGATACACACTCACATAATTAAGTCAGTCAAACAGCTTCACACGTGCAAATTTGGACGTTTTTATCTCTGTCCCAAAATTTCTACGAAGGTTTGCGCGCGCAAAGGATTGTGGTAAAATGCGTTGATCTGCCATTTTTTTCTGTACAGTTCTGCTTGCAGTAATTTCTAGTTGGCCTAATCATGCATTTTTTTTTCTTTGTAGTACTTAGGCTCTTCTCAGATAATGTCCCGTCAGTCTCCAAATCGAAACGTTCGTATGCAACAAGCACAAGAAGCCGTAGGACGAATAAAGGTACAAATTGAACTATCTAGGGGTAGGGTCGGGGCCAGTGTTACTAATATGCTGTCTCTGACATTTGTAGTAAGAGTTGTTATCACAGGAAAATTAGTTATCGGGTATAAAAAAGCAAGAGAGACGCTTGTAAAGCGTGACAGCCAGTGAAAGAAGGGACAGTTGTCCTTTCACTCTTTTCACCCTTCTTTCACTCTTTCACCCTATACTATTCTTTCCCTTCCATTCTCTTTCTTTCCCTTTCGTTCTCTTTTATCCCTTTCTTTCTTTCCCATTCGTTTTCTTTTATCCCTTTCTTTCTTTTTCGTTCCTTTTCGTTCCCTTCCATTCTCTTTCTTTCCCTTTCGTTCTCTTTCTTTCTCTTTCTTTCCCATTCGTTTTCTTTTATCCCTTTTTCCCTTTTTTATTCTTTCGTTCCTTTTCTTTCTTTTTCTTTCTCTTTCGTTCCTTTTCTTTCTCTTTCTTTCCTTTTCTTTCTCTTTCTTTCCTTTTCTTCCCCTTTCCTCCCCTTTCTTCCCCTTTCTTCCCCTTTCCCCCTTTCTTCCCCTTTCTTTCCTCTTTAAACTTTAACGATTAATATCTACTCAGGTCCCGGAAGGCGAAGATCAGCCAACAACAGATGTTGATCTCTTTATATCAACCGAAAGAATAAAAGTCGTCAATTCTGTCAATAAAGTAAGTTAATATCTGACTAATTCCTCAGCATTTTTAAACGAAGATATTTCTTAACTTCGGATAGTCAAGGTGTCTGTAATAACTGTGTTTAATTATGGCATTACGAGGCGAAAGTACAAAGCGGGTGCCGCCTCCAACAACGCTCTCAAATGTCTACGAATTCGCAACATCGGCTAACTACGATTATCTACATTTCACGGAAACATTTTTGAATACAGCTAATTGCATAATCGTTGTCGGGTTGAAAATCATGAAAGCTATGACCAAAAGGAATTCTGGGAAATTAAAACTCTCAAATAACACCGTCAAATGATCGACCTTTTTATCCAGACTTGTAGGATCTTAGTTAAATAGCTCATATACCTTCAAAACTACGAGAAAATTGAGTATATCTGTATGTAATGCGGGTCATGAACTGATTTCCCATCCATCCTTGCGGTCTCAGCTTCTATGATTGATGATTTTCAACCCGACAACGATTATGCAATTAGCTATACACCTGTTTCGAAAAAGGTTGTCAGAGAGAAAGGCGTTAGGAGAATGGTGAATGGTCGTTCTAAGACCAGATGGAACTATAGATGTGTATGTATATGCAAATAACCGGACAATTTAGTTCATAAAGCTTTCAGTTGTAAGTAATTATTACGAAACCAAAATAGAATAATTTAAACTGACCAGCAGTCAACTTTGGTCTTTGAATAAGCATTCTTCTATCTCCTTTTCTCTGACAACCTTTTTTGAAATAGGTGTATACACGAAGATGACGGCTTGGATTAGATATAGGAACGTTTTACAATCGGCACAAAGTTTAAGTAAGGTCACTCCGTAGTCGGGACAGTAAAGGGCTGCGCAAACTCAACAACAACTTGGCAGTTTGAACAGGAGGGAAATTTGCACGAGCATGCGTTCGGCCGCTGAACCGTAATGGCTTGATCGCGGTAATCAATAACAGGAAAGTCCGTTTCAAGACCACAAATTGCCCCAAAATTACTCAAAAAGCTTCATAAACTATCCAACTTTATTTCTAAGCATTTATTTTTAAGTTTTAGGTTTCCAAACTCTCCTATAATTTCTTTTGAAGCGAAGCGATAAATTACACAGGCACCCCAAAAGGTAAATAAAGGCCAAGGACCGTTGATACAACACTAAAATTGTGATTTTTGAACATTTCCCCATTTTTTAGATGAAAAGCAAGTGCACACATTTAAAATATGTCTGATAAACTTGCAATATTTATAGTAATTTCTTGGGAGATCGTAGATAGATTTCAAACAGTAAAGCAAAACATGTTCAAAAATCGAGTAAAAAATATGTCATATTCCATACACATAGTTCACTTCATAAACCTCAGCCGATCTCAGTGATATATTATGTTCTGCAACTAGTAACTGTGGAGTTATAAAAGAAACGAAGACATTGTGAGAAATGCAATTCCAAACAGGGTTTTTTGGGGAGCAAAGTTATGTTAAATATGCATTTGGGCTCAACATGCCGAAGAAATCGGTCAAAAACACAATCTTCCCCATTTTTGCCAATCAAAAATATTTTAGATAGCTTTTTAGACAGCATAGCTTTTAATATTTCTGCTCACAAAACTTGGGAGATCTATAGTAGATTTCGAGTTAATGAAGCATCAAACTTGCTAATACAAGAAGTTTTATGAAAATATACTAGGTTTAAGACTGTATTCTATGAACGTTTTTTCTTCGATCTTCATCAAAGTTGTATATTCAAGTCTCTATCACATGTGTACTTATCATCGTCCCTACTTCAGTAGACGATTTTCTTCAGTGCTTGCAATAATTAAACGCGAAACCATCGCTGGTAAATACCAAGACGCCATTTTGTCAACACAGGGATGTTCGCTTGCAGTGATAATAAAGTGCTTTAGAACAATCTATTAAAGTCCAATTGCGTTCTTCCATGATAAATTGAAATATCTAAGTCTTCGTATAGCCTCTGGTGGTAGTTAAATCCAATGTCAGCCTTGGAAGTAGCAATAAAACCGTTTTAAAATCCTAAGTTAACTCGCATTCGATCGAAGCTTCGCTTGAACTCACAACTGGTCGCGCATGCGCGCAACAGAATTCCCTCCTGCTGGCAGTTTGTTGTATGGTAAATAAACTTGGCAGTTTTCAATAAAATATTTTTAACAATTATAATTATAATAAAAAAATATTTTAAAAATGTTTTCAATGAAACTTCAGGTTGAAGATACAGCATTGTACAAGTTTTGAATTATTCAACCTTCAAAGCTACATTAGATTTAACAACGGCATTGTTGGGCCTAAAATAACCTGAGTATCAGACTTTTTTGGAAAATTCGGATTCGGAGGGGGAGGTGTTTGCAAAATTTGTAAAGGGGAGAGGGAGGGGGTGGGAATACTCAGGTTAGGCCTAACGTAGTTGGGAGTGTTTTATCACGCTGTTGGGTATTTGTTAGACAACTAGTCCCAACGTTATTTTTTTCTTGTGATCGTTGAAGGCTAACAGTATTCAACATCTCATCCAATATCGTGGCCGATGTAGTTAAGCACTGTAAAGACAATGCAAGTGGAAATCTAAAAGTGTAAACGACGAGCAAATATTTCTAACGAGCGAACTGTGAAAAACCTGAACCTTAATTGTGCACTGGCGTCCTTGCAAATCACGAAAAAATATGTTTGACCGCGGCGTTTGCCGGCCTCCAGTAAAGCGAATATTCGAATCGCCACGTGCTTGTTGGCTGCTTGTTCTCACTACTATCCACTATTATCCACTACTACTATCCACTACTATCCACTACTACTATCCACTACTATCCACTACTACTATCCACTACTACTATCCACTACTACTATCCACTACTATCCACTACTACTATCCACTACTACTATCCACTACTACTATCCACTACTATCCACTTCTACTATCCACTATTATCCACTACTACTATCCACTACTACTATCCACTACTACTATCCACTACTATCCACTATTATCCACTACTACTATCCACTATCTACTATCCACTACTCCCACTACTACTATCCACTACTACTATCCACTACTACTATCCTACTACTACTATCCACTACTACTATCCACTACCACTACTACTACTACTATCCACTACTATCCACTATCCACCACTACTACTATCCACTACTACCACTACTATCCACTATCTACTACTACTCCACTACTACTATCCACTACTACTCCACTACTACTATCCACTACTACTATCCACTACTACTATCCACTACTACTATCCACTACTACTATCCACTACTACTATCCACTATACCCACTACTACTATCCACTACTACTATCCACTACTACTATCCTACTATCCACTACTATCCACTACTACTATCCACTACTACTATCCACTACTACTATCCACTACTACTATCCACTACTACTATCCACTATTATCCACTACTACTATCCACTACTATCCACTACTACTCCACTACTACTATATCCACTACTACTATCCACTACTATCCACTACTATCCACTATTATCTACTACTATCCACTATTATCCACTACTACTATCCACTACTACTATACTATCCACTACTACTATCCTACTACTACTACTACTATCCACTACTACTATCCACTACTACTATCCACTACTACTATCCACTACTATCCACTACTATCCACTACTACTATCCACTACTACTATCCACTACTACTATCCACTACTACTATCCACTACTACTATCCACTACTACTATCCACTATACTATCCACTACCACTACTACTACTACTATCCACTACTACTATCCACTACTACTCCACTACTATCCACTACTACTATCCACTACTACTATCCACTACTACTATCCACTACTACTCCACTACTACTCCACTACTACTACTACACTACTACACTACTCCACTACTACTATCCACTACTATCTACTATCCACTACTACTATCCACTACTACTACTACCACTACTACTATCCACTACTACTATCCACTACTACTATCCACTACTATCCACTACTACTATCCACTACTACTATCCACTACTACTATCCACCACTACTATCCACTACTACTATCCACTACTACTATCCACTACTACTATCCACTACTACTATCCACTACTACTATCCACTACTACTATCCACTACTACTATCCACTACTACTATCCACTACTACTATCCACTACTACTATCCACTACTACTATCCACTACTACTATCCACTACTACTATCCACTACTATCCACTACTACTATCCACTACTACTATCCTACTATTATCCACTACTATATCCACTACTACTATCCACTACTACTATCCACTACTACTATCCACTATTATCTACTACTATCCACTACTACTATCCACTACTACTACCACTACTATCCACTACTACTATCCACTACCACTACTACTATCCACTACTACTATCCACTACTACCACTACTACTATCCACTACTACTATCTATCCACTACTACTATCCACTACTATCCACTACTATCCACTACTATCCACTACTATCCACTACTATCCACTATACTATCCACTACTACTATCCACTACTATCCACTACTATCCACTATCCACTACTACTATCCACTACTACTATCCACTACTACTATCCACTACTACTATCCACTACTACTATCCACTATACTATCCACTACTACTATCCACTACTATCCACTACTACTACTACTACTACTACTATCCACTACTACTATCCACTATCCACTACTATACTATCCACTACTACTATCCACTATACTATCCACTACTACTATCCACTACTACTATCCACTACTATCCACTATCCCACTACTACTATCCACTACTACTATCCACTACTACTATCCACTACTACTATCCACTACTACTATCCACTACTACTATCCACTACTACTATCCACTACTACTATCCACTACTACTATCCACTACTACTATCCACTACTACTATCCATCCACTATCCACTACTATCCACGATTACTATACTACTATCTTACGATTATCCACTACGATTTATCCACGATTTATCTACTGCTTGTACCACAAGCGGCCCAACCATTGCGGATGGTTTTACGGGACGCCCACAGGGAGCCCAACGTAATACCTATTACACGCGCGCGCTCTACCACAGGAAACCCATCAAAAAGACGCGCACATACAAATATATTTTATTTAGCCTCAGAAGCAATGGTTGGGCTGCCTGTGCTTCTGCCGTTTATCTACTACTTCTACGCCCAACCCCTTTATCATAGCCAGTCTAACAAGCCATGTTTCGTTTGCCGCAGGATATAATGATGGACCACGCCCTTCGTACCGTGTCGTTTATCGCCGATATCGGGGATATCCTGGTCCTCATGGCTCGTAGACCACCAGGGGATAACGAAAATGTCCTGGAGACTAAACCATCCGCCTCACAGATCCTGGCTAGTGTAGCTAAAGCTGAGACAGATCCAAAGATGATCAAAATAACGTGTCACGTGTTCCAGGCACCAGAGGTACGTCACTAGTGTCACGTGACTTTCTAGCACGTGACTAGTACCACGTGTTTCGGAAGACTGGCTAATAATATTACGTCTTAACCATTTTTCCCCAAAATGGGTTCCCTGTGTACAGTCTTAACCGGGAGAAATTGGAGACTAGTCATAATGTATACGTTTATACTAGTCATAATGTATATGTCTATGCTTCGATAGGCTCAGATTATTGCTATCAATCAATCAATCTCGAATAACGACAAGGCTAATCATATCACGTCTTAACCATTTTTTCCCAAAATGGGTTCCCTGTGTACAGTCTTAGCCGGGAGGAATTGGAGACTAGTCATAATACTTTATTATTGCTTCCATAGGCTCAGATTATTGCTAAAAGTATTGGTCAGGCGTTTAATGTGGCCTATCAAGAGTTCTTACGAACCAATGGGATATCTGAGGACAGCGTTGAGGACGCTGAATATAACTGTGTATTAGAAGCACAAAAAATCTTAGGCGAAGATCTGTCATTGCTGTCAGACGCTAGCAAGTCCAGAGAGGTATTACTGATTGGTGACGGTGATGATACGATCTATTATCTGATGATGACGGTAGCGATGATGGTAATGGTAATGGTGGTGCTGTTACTGGTGATAGTGATGATGATGACAGTGGTGATGATGGTGGTGGTGGTAGTGGTGATGATGACAGTGGTGGTGGTAGTGATGGTGGTGATGATGATGACAGTGGTGGTGGTAGTGGTGATGATGGTGGTGATGATGATGATGATAGTAATGACTGCTATGGTGGTGCTGTTACTGTGGTAGTGGTGGTGGTAGTAATGAAGTGATGATGGTGGTGGTAGTAATGAAGTGATGGTGGTGGTAATGGTTGTGGTAGTGATGGTGGTAGTGATGATGGTGGTGGTAGTGATGATGGTTGTGGTAGTGATGATTATGGTGGTAATGGTAATGGTAATGGTGGTGGTAGTGATGATGGTTGTGGTAGTGATGATGGTGGTGGTAGTGATGATGGTGGTGGTAGTGATGATGGTGGTGGTAGTGGTAGTGATGGTGGTAGTGATGATGGTGGTGGTAGTGATGATGGTGGTGGTAGTGATGATGGTGGTGGTAGTGATGATGATGGTGGTAATGGTAATGGTAATGGTAATGGTGGTGGTAGTGATGATGGTTGTGGTAGTGATGATGGTTGTGGTAGTGATGATGGTGGTGGTAGTGATGATGGTGGTGGTAGTGGTGATGATGGTGGTGGTGATGATGGTGGTGGTGATGATGATGATGATGGTAGTAATGATTGCTATGGTGGTGCTGTTACTGGTGATAGTGATGATGATGACAGTGGTGGTGGTAGTGATGATGGTGGTGGTAGTGGTGATGATGGTGGTGGTAGTGGTGATGATGGTGGTGGTGATGATGATGGTTGTGGTAGTGATGATGGTGGTAGTGATGATGGTGGTGGTAGTGATGATGGTGGTGGTAGTGATGATGGTGGTGGTAGTGATGATGATGGTGGTAGTGGTAGTAGTAATGAAGTGATGATGGTGATGGTAGTGATGATGGTTGTGGTAGTGATGATGGTTGTGGTAGTGATGATGGTGGTGGTAGTGATGATGGTTGTGGTAGTGATGATGGTTGTGGTAGTGATGATGGTGGTGGTAGTGATGATGGTTGTGGTAGTGATGATGGTTGTGGTAGTGATGATGATGGTGGTAGTGGTAGTAGTAATGAAGTGATGATGGTGATGGTAGTGATGATGGTTGTGGTAGTGATGATGGTTGTGGTAGTGATGATGGTGGTGGTAGTGATGATGGTTGTGGTAGTGATGATGGTTGTGGTAGTGATGATGGTGGTGGTGGTAGTGATGATGGTTGTGGTAGTGATGATGGTTGTGGTAGTGATGATGGTTGTGGTAGTGATGATGGTGGTGGTAATGGTAATGGTGGTGGTAGTGATGATGGTGGTGGTAGTGATGATGGTGGTGGTGGTAGTGATGATGGTGGTGGTAGTGATGATGGTGGTGGTAGTGATGATGGTGGTGGTAGTGATGATGGTGGTGGTAGTGATGATGGTTGTGGTAGTGATGATGGTGATGGTAGTGGTGGTGGTGGTGATGATGGTTGTGGTAGTGATGATGGTAATGGTAATGGTGGTGGTAGTGATGATGGTAATGGTAATGATGGTGGTAGTGATGATGGTGGTCGTAGTGATGATGGTTGTGGTAGTGATGATGGTGGTGGTAGTGATGATGGTGGTGGTAATGGTAATGGTTGTGGTAGTGATGATTGTTCATGTACATTGTGCACTCCATTCACATATTCTCATTGTCAATTAGGTTGTAGTAAACAAGAAGCCATCAGAGTCCCTCGGCGTCATGATTGTCGAGTCAGGCTGGGGTTCGATGATTCCTACAGCTATCATAGCACATCTTGCTAAAGAAGGCCCAGCAGCTAAATCTGCACGATTAAATGTTGGTGACCAAATTCTGTCCATTAATAACACTAGTTTAGTGGGTCTACCGTTGCCCGAGTGTCACACTATTATCAAGGTAACTCGTGGATTGAAGAACTTCAGTAATCGTACGCGCACTACTGTCTATTAATAACACTAGTTTAGTTGGTCTACCACTGCCCGAGTGTCAGACTATTATCAAGGTAACTCGTGGATGTAGGCGCTTCAGTAATCGTGCGCGCACTACCGTGGTACTGCTTAAACCACGCACGCAGATTTGACAGAGACGACTTAACGTCAAGAAGACGGCGCGAGTTCAATTTCCATCAACAATCACAAAAAAAAATGTCGGCTGTACATTTTACCACAATCCTTTGCGCGCGTTAAACGCTAAAAACACTATACCTCGTAGAAACTTTACAACAGAGAGTGACAGTTTCAAGACGTGTGAGGATAAAGCTGTTACCAGCTTTATTTGTGTGACGGTGTCGAAAGTTTGGAGATGGATGTGGTACTTATTTAGGTTCGCAAAGGATTACTGGGTAAAATATACAACCGCCATCTTTTTTATGGTGGATTATTTTGACATGTACTTGCTTAGTTGATCGCGTGTTTATCGTGTTTCTCCATTCCTGTCCAGAATTCTCGTCCAGGAACCAAGGTGGTGATGAAGGTGGTTTCGTGTCCCCCTACTGTACAGGTGGTAGTCAACAGACCAGACACCAAATACCAATTAGGATTTAGTGTACAAAATGGCATGGTACGTACAAAATACCATTGTTATTATCGTTACTTATTGTTATACCATTCAGATAATGGGTGGACGTGAGGGAGTGGGCTCTAATATGCTAGGGAAGGAAGGAGGGTAGGGTAGGTAGAAGAGTTTCGATACAGCTATTTGACTAATTCAGTAAAGTGTCTGTCTTTACTAAAACGAGTGGAAGACTAGGTACGAATTGTGACCGCAAAGCATTTATGGATATTTTGGGTGAAGCATTGTGATTGACTGGTGATGCTTTCTGATTGGTTCATTGGGAAGCCATTTGAGTGTCATTGCAGTCTTTAATCCTTATTATTTGTCTAGATTTGCAGTCTGATGCGAGGTAGTATAGCAGAGCGTGGCGGTGTACGTGTGGGACACAGAATCATCGACATTAATGTCTTATTATTTGTCTAGATTTGCAGTCTAATGCGAGGTAGTATAGCAGAGCGTGGCGGTGTACGTGTGGGACACAGAATCATCGACATTAATGTCTTATTATTTGTCTAGATTTGCAGTCTAATGCGAGGTAGTATAGCAGAGCGTGGCGGTGTACGTGTGGGACACAGAATCATCGACATTAATGTCTTATTATTTGTCTAGATTTGCAGTCTAATGCGAGGTAGTATAGCAGAGCGTGGCGGTGTACGTGTGGGACACAGAATCATCGACATTAATGGGGAAAGTGTTGTTGCTACGTCACATCAGCATATAGTCGATCTGCTGGCATCCACTACAGGAGAGGTATGTATGGGCTTCCTGTGGCGTGGAGTGTTCTCTGATTTGGGTTTATTAGGTTGTTGTGTTGTATACAACAAGCATGTCCAGTGGGGCCCTGCATATCCAGAGGGGCCCTGCATGTCCAGAGGGGCCCTGCATATACAGAGGGACCCTGCATGTCCTGAGGAGCCCTGCATATCCAGAGGGGCCCTGTATATCCAGAGGGGCCCTGCCCAACTAGTTTCTAGTTGGCGTGTATTATTATGGACCGGTTAAAACGTTTCGTGTGTAAGGACGCGAAGTTTTCTCTACGTTTTCGATAAAAGGTGGTGTTGGCCAATTTCGTTTCGGTACACACCTCCATATCGCCCGCTTTAACACTGTTTTTATATCATAGATACGAATGAAGACTATGCCTGCGTCTATGTACCGACTACTCGTTGGTCTAGATACACCGCAGTACATATAAATACGTCTCGATGACATCGGGAGTGACTAGCACCACCCAGGCAACGACAATGACGTTGTGAGACTATTATCACCTCTCGTACTTCCATGAATGTATTATTCCACGTAGCTTATGGAACAATAGTTTGAAGGCCCGTCAGCCTATGGAACAATAGTTTGAAGGCCCGTCAGCCTATGGAACAGTAGTTTGAAGGCCCGTCAGCCTATGGAACAGTAGTTTGAAGGCCCGTCAGCCTATGGAACAGTAGTTTGAAGGCCCGTCAGCCTATGGAACAGTAGTTTGAAGGCCCGTCAGCCTATGGAACAGTAGTTTGAAGGCCCGTCAGCCTATGGAACAGTAGTTTGAAGGCCCGTCAGCCTATGGAACAGTAGTTTGAAGGCCCGTCAGCCTATGGAACAGTAGTTTGAAGGCCCGTCAGCCTATGGAACAGTAGTTTGAAGGCCCGTCAGCCTATGACTCTAAACAGAGAAGGGCTTGGTACTAATTACGATAGCTTCAGTGGGAGTTTCTCCAAACCAGCTACGCTTAAATACGCATCGCAATTGAGTTACTGACGTCACTTGTACAGGAAATGGCTCCGACATTCGCTTACTTTGTCAACGTCAATACGACTACAAATATGTGCGCATGCGTGCCACGTGGGTATTTGTTGCCATGACGGCAACTGTTTAAATTTGTTTTTGGGTGGGGGGAGGGGAGGGAGGCGGGAAATAACGACTTGAACAAATTCAGAAGAGCGCATGCATCACGTGAGACTTGGTAACCATAATATTTCAAAATTTGTTTTTGGAATGGATTCTACGCGCACGCGCGGAATGTGTCACGTGTGGTTTGGTAACCATGGCAACTAAAGGCCTACTACCCAGGCTTAACTCTGTCGCCATAACTTTTATGGTGTACAAACGAAAGAGAGTGAGCCAAAGTATGTGAATTTTTTGTACATATTTTATTTTACGATTTTTTTCTAAATTATAAAAAAAGAATTATTTATACTAGACTGAGAAATATTATAAATTCAAATGGCTTCACAGAAAAGAGAATAGCTTAGACAAATAACAGCAGATTATTTTCGTCAAGTAGTGAGACTTAAATGTACGCTTTTTGTTCAAGTGATGTTTACAATTTGTTCATAATTTTTAGCAATGTGTAAAAATATTAAAAATAAAAGCAACAGCTATAGCGGCCATTTTGAATAGTAACCAGGCCTTCCAATTGAATTCTGGTCTTGAATATTGATGACTGATCTGGTTAAACAAACGCTCTCGCTCTCTGTGATTGGCTGATAAAGATTGATCGCTGATTGGTCGGGCATTCTCGCTCTCCGCTCGATTTTATATCTGTTGTAGATATTGTCAATATGAACGAGAACTAAAAAACTTGATTTATCCAGGGTAGCCCAATCAGCAACGAGGCTGATATCCAGAGGGGCCCTGTATATCCAGAGGGGCCCTGCATGTCCAGAGGGGCCCTGCATATACAGAAGGGCCCTGCATATACAGACGGGCCCTGCATGTCCAGAGGGGCCCTGCATGTCCAGAGGGGCCCTGCATGTCCAGAGGGGCCCTGCCCAACTAGTTTCTATAGTTGTAACCTGAGTATCAGGCTTTTTTGGCGGAGAGGGAGAGAAAAAGAAAGGAGGAAGAGAAGGGAAGAAAAGCCTGACAGACCTATTGATTTGAGCCTTCCGCCCCCTCGCAGCACGATACATATATCTGGAAATAACAACCAATCAAAATCACCTCCGCTTTGCCAACTGTCATGTCAAGACTGTCGTGTCAAGGAGCTTGACCTTCAGTGCTGTTGGAGTTTTAAACCGTTTCAGTACGTTCTACAAGCACCGTTTATATCTTCTTCAATTTGGTTTTATCGTGCTACCCTCGTTAAATAAAGTCCTTACTTACAAGATGAAACTAAGAAACAGCTGATAAATCAGCCTGTCGGCAAAACCCCAAGCACGTCGTTTTTGTTAGTTTGAAGACAAAGTTCTTGTTATTTCTTCAATTCAATTCCAGGAAAGGCTTCATAGCTCCTTCTAGAGCCTGTCTAAATTATTTTCAATCATAAATAAAAGGAAATCGAGCTTATTCTTGTAGAATACGATGTATCATTTCCGGTCGGCTGTGACGTTTCCCTGGGGACGTTTCAACCCTTTGTGTTTTATCCAATCATATCAACGTCCAGAATCTGGACGCATGACACGGGCAGATCAATGCCCTTGTGTCAGGCCTTCTTCCTTTTTCTTCTCCCCGGGCCTCTCCCCCTCCCCTTTCCTTTTTGAAGGCCTGATACTCAGGTTACTATAGTTGGCGTGTATTATTATGGACCAGTTAAAACGTTTCGTGTGTGAGGACGCGAAGTTTTCTCTACGTTTTCAATAAAATGAACATGGAGACTTTGGAAAACGCATTAGTGTAGATGGCGCCTGAGCAAATGCGTCTTTTGTCAAGGAGTATAGCGGTGTCTACCAACTCGAAACACAAGCTCGCGTATCCTGCAAGGACAGAATTGATCGAGAGGAAAAAGGCGCTCGTTCCCAGGCTCTTGGAGAAGAGCATGGAGACGAGGTTGACATGATCCCCCAAACAAACCATTAGCCACAGTGAAAGAATTAACTTTTTAATCAGGTTAAATAACTAAGCTGATCACGTGCAACAGCGCGACCGCTGACCAACAGTTAGCCCACAGGTTTTATTTATTTGCTTCCCTTTCATAACACTAAATACACCCTCGACTTAAATCTGACCAACAGTTAGCCCACAGGTTTTATTTATTTGCTTCCCTTTCATAACACTAAATACACCCTCTACTTAAATCTGACCAACAGTTAGCCCACAGGTTTTATTTATTTGCTTCCCTTTCATAACACTAAACACACCCTCGACTTAAATCTGACCAACAGTTAGCCCGCAGGTTTTATTTATTTGCTTCCCTTTCATAACACTAAATACACCCTCGACTTAAATCTGACCAACAGTTAGCCCGCAGGTTTTATTTATTTGCTTCCCTTTCATAACACTAAATACACCCTCGACTTAAATCTGACCAACAGTTAGCCCGCAGGTTTTATTTATTTGCTTCCCTTTCATAACACTAAATACACCCTCTACTTAAATCTGACCAACAGTTAGCCCACAGGTTTTATTTATTTGCTTCCCTTTCATAACACTAAATACACCCTCGACTTAAATCTGACCAACAGTTAGCCCGCAGGTTTTATTTATTTGCTTCCCTTTCATAACACTAAATACACCCTCGACTTAAATCTGACCAACAGTTAGCCCGCAGGTTTTATTTATTTGCTTCCCTTTCATAACACTAAATACACCCTCGACTTAAATCTGACCAACAGTTAGCCCACAGGTTTTATTTATTTGCTTCCCTTTCATAACACTAAATACACCCTCGACTTAAATCTGACCAACAGTTAGCCCACAGGTTTTATTTATTTGCTTCCCTTTCATAACACTAAATACACCCTCGACTTAAATCTGACCAACAGTTAGCCCGCAGGTTTTATTTATTTGCTTCCCTTTCATAACACTAAATACACCCTCTACTTAAATCTGACCAACAGTTAGCCCGCAGGTTTTATTTATTTGCTTCCCTTTCATAACACTAAATACACCCTCGACTTAAATCTGACCAACAGTTAGCCCGCAGGTTTTATTTATTTGCTTCCCTTTCATAACACTAAATACACCCTCGACTTAAATCTGACCAACAGTTAGCCCACAGGTTTTATTTATTTGCTTCCCTTTCATAACACTAAATACACCCTCTACTTAAATCTGACCAACAGTTAGCCCGCAGGTTTTATTTATTTGCTTCCCTTTCATAACACTAAATACACCCTACACCCTCTACTTAAATCTGACCAACAGTTAGCCCACAGGTTTTATTTATTTGCTTCCCTTTCATAACACTAAATACACCCTCGACTTAAATCTGGATAAAACGTTTTCTAGGATAATAAATTGAAAATGACATTTTACATTTGAAATGAGAACATTGGAAGACTGGGTCCTAGTGCGATTCCAATAAACCTGGGCACTACTAATTAGCTGTCTGTTTATTTGATGCAAAGGAACAAAAGAGTGAGTGTCTAATAGTATGTATTGGTGTAGTTAGTAATGCCCAGGTTTATAGGAATCACTCTATAACCATTTATATAGCAGTACTTATATTTTGACAATACTATGATCTCCAACTTTAAAAACTGTATAGCCTATTCAATGTGCTGGAGAAAGAACGTTGAATCCATTCAAGTGATATTTCCACTAGTATTTCATGGAGGGCAAACACCTCGAAAAAGTTGTAGCTAATTGAGCCAACGATGACCGACAAGAAAGCGAACTAACTGACTGAGAAAATGAAGTATTAGCAATGTATGACGATTGCATTGGTAACCTAGCCTTTGATGCATGAGAGTGAGGCAGACCTGTGTAGAGGATCCATTATCGTTTAATTAAAAAGCTCTGTTCAGTTAAAGATGGCCGACAAAACTGGATGATAGTTTTCAAGATATATATTATATATAAAAGAATTGCATTCAACTGACTATCGTAAAAAAGGAATGAATTAAAGTATTTTGTTAAAGCGATAAACTCTTTCAGCGCATACAATAAGCAAACAAACTGCTGACCACAAGGATCGTACTTGCAGCATTGTTGCGTGATTCACTGGAAGGACTGGTGCCAAGGGGTTTGGTTTTCTCCACCAGCCAATCATAGGTGTCCCTTAAGTTTTGCTCCTTCATCAACCCGCCCACTTTGTCACGTGACTCTTGGTGATATGCATTGATATAGTCCAACTGAAACGACAAGCAGTTGTGTGAGGGGTGGGGAGGGGAGACTAGACTCTTGGTGATATGCATTGATATAGTCCAACTGAACAGACAAGCAGTTGGGGGAGGGGTGGGGAGGGGAGACTAGACTCTTGGTGATCTGCATTGATATACAGCTATTTCAAAAAAGGTTGGTGAAGGTTTTGTTGCATGTTGCATCCCAAGCCCGAAATGCACTATGGGCGATGTGAATGGAATCAGCGAAAGGTCACAACAATATGGACTCTGAGAATTTTCCCAAACTTTGTCTTCACAATATGGAGCCTTCCTATTTTCTTCTGTATGTGCATGCTGACATTATTTACATATGATCCACAATTAATTTCGGGCTTGGTATGCAACATGCAACAAAACCTTCACCAACCTTTTTTGAAATAGCTGTAGTCCAACTGAAACGACAAGCAGTTGTGTGAGGGGTGGGGAGGGGAGATTAGACTCTTGGTGATATGCATTGATACAACTGAAACGACAAGCAGTAGTGGGAGGGTAGTCTAACCGGTATACCTCTCGCTTGGTAAGTAAGTCTACTAGGATCAACTTCCTCTCGTAGGGCGTCTGAAACACAAGTGCACATGTTAGGACACAGGTAGCCCAACCATATCTTCCGAGGATATTGTTTTAAAAAAATACACGAAATAGAAATATATGAATCATGCGCGCGTCTTTTTCGACGGGCTTCCTGTGGTTGAGTGTATAGGTTAATATATTGGTTGGGCTCCCTGTGTTTTTATGCTCGGAGTCGCGTACGTTTCTTCCCTGCGTTCAACAGTACAATTACACGGAGCCCAAATAATACTTATTCCACGCGCTGCCATCATGACCATGTCGTTTTAGGTTTTTCACATGCAGTCATACGGAATCTGCTCTATTGCTGGTTGCCACGTGACGTCATGGCGGCCATGTTGGTTCCCAATAACAAAGCATTCCTCATTAGCTTCTCTTGTTTGTTCCACCAACATGGCCGCTGCGTACTTTAAATCTCCAGGGATTGATTGCAAGTCAGCAATAACCCAATAACCTACCAGATTAGCAGGTTCGAAGGTAATATAATATCTTGCGGAGAAATCACTCTGTTGAGAAAATAGTATTGTTTTATTACAAATTATTGCTTAAATATCAAATTACACAATCAATCAATCAAAACTTCTAGACTGTCACCACCCCACAAGGGTCCATGATCGTCGAAATAACGATCTGGATCCCAGGCTACCCCTCTTGCTACCCTCTTGCTAACCTTGACTTTGGCTGGAACGGCAACCAATACAGTCTCTATTCGAATCCCAAAGCTTCCGGTTTTGTAATAACCAGGTTCTGTAGCAGTGGAAATCAAAAACAAACTCAATCAAATCTAGTAGTTTTAGTGTTATTTGTATCATATTAGAACATAGTTATACTCACTCGACCAATCAGCGCCCAGCATTTAGAACGATTAACTGCCCTATCGAATACTTACTCAACGTCGTTGTCATCGCCACCACGGGCACCATAACTATTATTACTGTCAACTCTCTCAGACTGACACCTCCTTAAGATGGACAGCAAATATTGGTCCCGAGGGTGTCTGGCTTAGAGAGAGTCGACTGCATCATCATCATCATTACCGCTGCCGCCATAATTATCATTGCTATCATTAACACGACCACGACATACCATGATAATCACTATCATCGTTATTGTGGATACCCAATAGAGATTCTTACCATCCGATGTAAACATCCCCGGTACTATCGGGTGTTCGCTTTTCCTTGGACAACTTGGACCTATGGCTTGTGGGCCTAGAACAACAAGAAAGTATTCTGAACAAACACAAACTGACATAAAATAGCACGTGCTTTAGTATCGGAAAGTGTTTCGCGTCTGAGACAAGAGCGACTTATATTTGGAGGGACTTATATTTGGAGGAGCATATATTTGGAGGGACTTCTATTTGGAGGGACTTATATTTGGAGGGGTTTATATTTGGAGGGACTTATATTTGGAGATGCTTATATTTGGAGGGGCTTATATTTGGAGGGACTTCTATTTGGATGTTTGGAGAGACTTCTATTTGGAGGGGCTTATATTTGGAGGGACCTCTATTTGGAGGGGCTTATATTTGGAGGGACTTATATTTGGAGGAGCATATATTTGGAGGGGCTTATATTTGGAGGGGCTTATATTTGGAGGGACTTTTATTTGGAGATGCTTATATTTGGAGGGGCTTATATTTGGAGGGGCTTCTATTTGGAGGGACTTCTATTTGGAGGGGCTTCTATTTGGAGGGACTTCTATTTGGAGGGGCTTCTATTTGGAGGGACTTCTATTTGAGGGGCTTCTATTTGGAGGGACTTCTATTTGGAGGGGCTTATATTTGGAGGGACTTCTATTTGGAGGGAGAGACTTCTATTTGGAGGGGCTTATATTTGGAGGGGCTTCTATTTGGAGGGACTTCTATTTGGAGGGGCTTATATTTGGAGGGACTTATATTTGGAGGGGCTTATAATGGGGGGACTTATATTTGGAAGAACTTCTACTTGGAGGGACATATAGTAGGAGGGACTTATATTTGGAGGGACTTATACTTGGAGGGACTTATATTTGGAGGGACTTATATTTGGAGGGACTTATATTTGGAGGGACTTATATTTGGAGGGACTTATATTTGAAGGGGCTTATATTTGAAGGGGCTTATATTTGGAGGGACTTATATTTGAAGGGGCTTATAGTTGAAGGGGCTTATATTTGGACATATTTCAAGAATACGCGCAATATCGCCAGCAATGGCACCATTGCAGTGTGTCCACCTCTGCAGTGAGCCCAGCTTAGCTTATTGAAGTACAATGTGATCCTACGTCTGCAATATGATACTTTACCTTCGTGTACATTAAGAAACACACCATTGCAGTGTGTCCACCTCTGCAGTGAGCCCAGCTTATTGAAGTACAATGTGATCCTACGTCTGCAATATGATACTTTACCTTCGTGTACATTAAGAAACACACCATTGCAGTGTGTCCACCTCTGCAGTGAGCCCAGCTTATTGAAGTACAATGTGATCCTACGTCTGCAATATGATACTTTACCTTCGTGTACATTAAGAAACATTCCTATGCCGTGCCCAGTTCCGTGCCGATAGTCCAGCCCTCCTGCCCAGAGTTCTTTGCGAGCTATGATATCTAACCTCTGCAGCCCAGCTTATTAAAGAAAGTCAATAATTGACCTTCGTGTACATTAAGAAACATTCCTATAGCCCCAGTTCCGTGCCGAGAATCCACCTCCTGCCCAGAGTCCTTTGTATAGGTAAATTACTCAATCTGGTGTTGAGATCCCACCATATCCTCTTGAAGAAAATAGTCGGACGTCGCAACAGATCATGGAAATATGTTGTTACATAGTGTTTCGCGGTTTATAAGGACGTCAGTGCGTATTCAAGGTTCAGTTTTCCATAGTTAGTTCTGTATGAATATCTGTTTTTGCTCCTCGTTTGTACTTTTTCTACGATGTTTATAATTTAAGATTTTGAATATTTTATTTTCTCTACAAAACTTACGCTCGCTTTCAAACTTTACAACACTCGTAGTAATAAAGAACGAACACAGTTCAACTTTTTATTGTTCAAAACGCGCATACCTTGTGTAGTGTTAGGCCATATCATGGATGCTAACTGAATCACTCCCTTGAGTACGCGAGTATAGGCTACCTAGAAGAATCAATCATCTCCATCATCAGTCATCATCAGTCATCACTATCATCAATCATCTCATCTCAGTATCATCAATCATCTCTATCATCAGTATCATCACTCATCAGTCATCTCTATCATCAGTCATCTCTATAATCAGTCATCTCTATCATCAGTCATCTCTATCATCAGTCATCTCTATCATCAGTCATCTCTATCATCATCATGTCATCTCTATCATCAGTCATCTCTATCATCAGTCATCTCTATCATCAGTCATCTCTATCATCAGTCATCTCTATCATCAGTCATCTCTATCATCAGTCATCTCTATCATCAGTCATCTCTATCATCAGTCATCTCTATCATCAGTCATCTCTATCATCAGTCTCTATCTCTATCATCAGTCAGTCTCTATCATCAGTCGTCTCTATCATCAGTCATCTCTATCATCAGTCATCTCTATCATCAGTCATCTCTATCATCAGTCATCTCTATCATCATCATCACCATCAGTCATCTGTTCGTACATCAGTCATCTCTATCATCAGTCATCTCTATCATCAGTCATCTCTATCATCAGTCATCTCTATCATCAGTCATCTCTATCATCAGTCATCTCTATCATCAGTCATCTCTATCATCAGTCATCTCTATCATCAGTCATCTCTATCATCAGTCATCTCTATCATCAGTCATCTCTATCATCAGTCATCTCTATCATCAGTCATCTCTATCATCAGTCGTCTCTATCATCAGTCATCTCTATCATCAGTCATCTCTATCATCAGTCATCTCTATCATCAGTCATCTATGCATCTTCATGAATACATTCAGTAAACTGGTAATAAATCCACAGGGTACCCACCGGCCTACCTTTTGTTCGTACGTGGGAGTACCAAAGTGGAAAGTACGTGTAGTATCGCAAGTGCCATCCCTGGGAACATTAAATACCATCGTCACAGAAAAACTACAGAAAAACTATGTCGTATTCAGTGCCTCTTTAGCCCTCCTTCTCAGTGATGAACACAGATCTTATAGGTCGTAAAAACGTTACATTGCATTCTATGTATCATCTTCTCATTGTTAACTAAAACCTTGGCCAGCCAGTGACCAATGAGAAAACGCGTTCTAGGGATGTTACGTACTTGTATTGTGAGCCTGTATCTACCAGAAAAGTGCTGTCAGCAGTGATTTGACGGGAAGATGACTTACTGGGCCTAAACGATAGAAACATAGGGATAACAATACACTACGCATAGGGGATCACAGGGGACACAATCTACCAATACACTACGCATAGGGGATCACAGGGGTGACAATCTACCAATACACTACGCATAGGGGATCACAGGGGTGACAATCTACCAATACACTACGCATAGGGGATCACAGGGGTGACAATCTACCAATACACTACGCATAGGGGATCACAGGGGTGACAATCTACCAATACACTACGCATAGGGGATCACAGGGGTGACAATCTACCAATGCACTACGCATAGGGGATCACAGGGGTGACAATCTACCAATACACTACGCATAGGGGATCACAGGGGTGACAATCTACCAATGCACTACGCATAGGGGATCACAGGGGTGACAATCTACCAATGCACTACGCATAGGGGATCACAGGGGTGACAATCTACCAATACACTACGCATAGGGGATCACAGGGGTGACAATCTACCAATGCACTACGCATAGGGATCACAGGGGTGACAATCTACCAATACACTACGGGGGATCACAGGGGTGACAATCTACCAATACACTACGCATAGGGGATCACAGGGGTGACAATCTACCAATGCACTACGCATAGGGGATCACAGGGGTGACAATCTACCAATGCACTACGCATAGGGGATCACAGGGGTGCACAATCTACCAATGCACTACGCATAGGGGATCACAGGGGTGACAATCTACCAATGCACTACGCATAGGGGATCACAGGGGTGACAATCTACCAATGCACTACGCATAGGGGATCACAGGGGTGACAATCTACCAATACACTACGCATAGGGGATCACAGGGGTGACAATCTACCAATACACTACGCATAGGGGATCACAGGGGTGACAATCTACCAATGCACTACGCATAGGGGATCACAGGGGTGCACAATCTACCAATGCACTACGCATAGGGGATCACAGGGGTGACAATCTACCAATACACTACGCATAGGGGATCACAGGGGTGACAATCTACCAATACACTACGCATAGGGGATCACAGGGGTGACAATCTACCAATGCACTACGCATAGGGGATCACAGGGGTGACAATCTACCAATACACTACGCATAGGGGATCACAGGGGTGCACAATCTACCAATACACTACGCATAGGGGATCACAGGGGTGACAATCTACCAATGCACTACGCATAGGGGATCACAGGGGTGCACAATCTACCAATGCACTACGCATAGGGGATCACAGGGGTGACAATCTACCAATACACTACGCATAGGGGATCACAGGGGTGACAATCTACCAATGCACTACGCATAGGGGATCACAGGGGTGACAATCTACCAATACACTACGCATAGGGGATCACAGGGGTGACAATCTACCAATACACTACGCATAGGGGATCACAGGGGTGACAATCTACCAATACACTACGCATAGGGGATCACAGGGGTGACAATCTACCAATACACTACGCATAGGGGATCACAGGGGTGACAATCTACCAATGCACTACGCATAGGGGATCACAGGGGTGACAATCTACCAATGCACTACGCATAGGGGATCACAGGGGTGACAATCTACCAATGCACTACGCATAGGGGATCACAGGGGTGACAATCTACCAATGCACTACGCATAGGGGATCACAGGGGTGCACAATCTACCAATGCACTACGCATAGGGGATCACAGGGGTGACAATCTACCAATGCACTACGCATAGGGGATCACAGGGGTGACAATCTACCAATACACTACGCACATGGATATCATAGCTTGATCATACATGTATAAGATCAGTCTGCTCAACTAGACTTACGCGTAATGGATGATGGCGGCATTAGGTCCAAAACCAACGATGCTATAGAAACTTGGGCTCACGTAGTCTTTTTGTTTACTGTGAAATAAGACTTATCTCATTCATTCGTTCGTTTGTTCGTTCATTCAATTATTAATTCATCCATCCTTCCATTCATATATTCATTCATCCATCCATTCATTATTCCATCCATTCTTCCAGTCATTCATTCATCCATTCATCCATTCATTCATTCATCCATCCATTCATCCATTCATTTATCCATCCATTCATTCATCCATCCTTCCATTCATATATTCATTCATCCATCCATTCATTATTCCATCCATTCTTCCAGTCATTCATTCATCCATTCATTTATTCATCCATTCATTCATATATTCATCCATTCATTCATCCATTCATTTATCCATCCATTCATTCATTCATCCATCCATCCATCCATTCAATCATTTATCCATTCATTCATTCATCCATCCATCCATTCATTCATCCATCCATCCATTTATCCATCCATTCATCCATTTATCCATTCATCCATTCATCCATTTATCCATTCATTCATTCATCATCCATCCATCCATTCATTCATTCATCCATCCATCCATCCATCCATCCATCCATCCATCCATCCATTCATCCATTCATTCATCCATCCATCCATTCATCCAATCATTCATCCAATCATTCATCCATTCATCCATTCATCCATCAATTCATCCATTCATCCATTCATCCATTCATTTTAGTGTACTTTAGCGAGATAGTACGAGCAGAATTTTTACCTCTTAAATTCTTCCAGTTTCGCTGATGCAGACATTTCTGTTAAATCCTTTCGTCCTTTGGGCACCTAAAAATAAAGTCTGATATATTCACTATTACACCTTTATACACTGTTGCATATTGTACCTTCGTAATTACAAAAAAAGCCCTCAGAAAGTTAATCAAAAATCAATAGAACAAAAAACGCGCGCTCTTCAAATCTTGGAAATTCGTTGAAAATTAGCTAAAAGTTAAGGTTTAATTTGGACATTTCCAACGAATTTCAAGGTTGGAAGAGCGCGCGTTTGTTCCTGTGAATGTTCAGACACTTTGGTTTATTTGAATATTTTAACATTTTGAAATCCTTCTCTCCTCTCCCTCCCCCTTCCCTCCCCTTCCCTCCCCTTCACTCCCCTTCCCTCCCCTTCCCTTCCCTCCCCTCCCCTTCCCTTCCCTCCCCTTCCCTTCCCTCCCTCCCCTCCCCTTCCCTTCCCTCCCCCCCTTCCCTTCCCTTCCCCCCTTCCCTTCCCTCCCCTTCCCTTCCCCCCCTTCCCTTCCCTCCCCTTCCCTCCCCTCCCCTTCCCTTCCCCCCTTCCCTTCCTTCCCCTTCCCTTCCCTCCCCTTCCCTTCCCTCCCCTTCCCTTCCCTCCCCTTCCCTCCCCTTTATAAGTTTTTCCCTCCCCACTATAAGCTTGATTGCCTTTGTAAGTTGACATTATTAAATGTGAAAAAATCGAGAAAAAATATTTCGTTAAAGGAGAACTGAAGCCTAAATGTATCTTTAATTAAAAACAAAGAGAATGTTGTGTACAAACATATTCTAAATGAATTTCCAATTGTTTTTATTTTTATGGAGAAGAAAATTGAGTTTGAATTGTAAAAAGACATGGATTACCGCTGAATTGAGCGCGGCTCACTTCAGTAATTATTCCCCATGTCTGACGTCACCTATCCCAAGGGAAAGTGCATTCACAATGTAGAGTAATTATAAGTACATTGTATTTTCTTGTACCCGAGAGAATGTTGTGAGCGGATTTTACTATTCCCCATAAACGACGTCACAAACAAAAAGATCTGAGCCGACGGTAAAACGGCAAAATGGCGGATGATATTCCATATTGAACGTAAATTATGATGATATCTAAGAAAGATTTACAAAAAATAATACTCAAGTAATGCTAATATAAGATATATCTAACTTTTTTGAAAAAATAAATTTTGCCTTCAGTTCCCCTTTAAACATTAAAAGCTGTCGACGGCGCTAGGGCAGCTGGTAAGGGAGACCTCCCTTGGGGGAGGGAAAGAGAGCTACTCACCTCTTTTTCCATCCACTGAGCGAATTGACATATCGCTAGAGCATCTCTTAGCTGTTGAGGAACAAAAGTGGTTTAAATAGACAATAATATCATGC
>JAUJYZ010000948.1:490000-525000 GCA_033675265.1 Actinostola sp. cb2023 | reverse complement strand
CTTCCTTCCTTCCTTCCTTCCTTCCTTCCTTCCTTCCTTCCTTCCTTCCTTCCTTCCTTCCTTCCTTCCTTCCTTCCTTCCTTCCTTCCTTCCTTCCTTCCTTCCTTCCTTTCTTCCTTCCTTTCTTCCTCCCTTTCTTCCTCCCTTTCTTCCTTCCTTTCTTCCTTCCTTTCTTCCTCCCTTTCTTCCTTTCTGTCTTTCATATGAGCAACTTACATGCGATTTCATCCAGTTGATACAACACTACCGCAGTTGCGCTTTTAGACTTCATCGTATTTCGCAAATCCTTGATTTTATCCTGCCACTTTTTCCCTACAAAGAACATGAATCATAATATTCACAACCAGTAATCACTACTCCAATGCACAGAAAAGAAAACAAGATGGCGGCTGTACATTTTACCCAGTAATCCTTTGCGACCCCAAATCAGTTCCACATAGATCTACAAACGTTCTGACACATAATTTTGAGGTTTTAAGTCTCACCATAATCCTCTGCGAGGTGTTTATGCACGCATGAAGGATTCTGGTAAAATCACAACGAAATAGTCGGAGCCGTTAAGTTATGCCGATGTACACTGTCGTGCTGTTTACGTAGACCGGCTTAAGGGGATTGGGCACGAGTTTACCGTTCACCCTGTGTTAGGTTTTCCAAATATGGTAGTAGAAAAGCTGGCCGAGCAAACAGCACATTTTAATTGATATGTTACCTGTGAATTCAAGTGATAGTGAGAAGATTGTGCCATTTGGTAGAGGAGGCTGATTTGTCCATATCTCATCAACAAGATTCGGTAAAACGCTTTGTAATACAATTCCCTTCTTCGCTAACTCCTGAATAGATGACAAGAAAGACGGGAATTAGAGTCAACCCACACCACCACTAACAACTACATCCATATATCATCATCACTATCATATACAACCATTATAATTCTTTGTCACAACATTGAACCTAAACTCCTCGCGTCTCTCTTCAACCGCAAGAGACTGGCACGAGGTTGTGGTATCCCACCAACAAGTCTGCGAGCAATTCCTACTTTTGCGTTTTTCCTAGGGGTCTGGGAAGAGGAGAAATGGGGAGGGGAGGATATGAGGTTTCTCCTTTCCTCCCCCTCCCCTTCCCTCTCCCCTCCCAAACCGGCTGCTATGCAGGCTAAGGACGAGCAGCTTGGAGTGAGGGCGAAGAACGCTCGGACGATGCCGAAGAAAAACATCAGTCCAACACCGCCTATCGCCATCAGTAACTACAATCATCAACTAATCATATCATTACCTCTTTTGTGTGCTTAAATCCGCCTACCAAACAGAAAATACCTTTATCAGTACGCTAATTGGTCTAGAGCCGTGTCACGTGGTATTCAGATGCACGGATGACGTCATGATTGCGATTAGCCAGTTTGCCAGCAAATTTGTTCAAAGATTTTTGTGCTATTAATTTTAATTGTAACCTGTGGGGGGAGAGGGTTGGGGAGAGAAAAGGGGGACTTCCTTTCTCGCCCCAGCCCCCTCTCTCTCTTCTTGTCAGCCGGTAGCGTTGCGTGACGGAACTAAACTGAACGGCTGCGTAGAAGACTAAGGCTTAGTTGCAGACGTCGTGCGGTTTCTTTTGAAGTAATAGAGTACCGAATTTCGGCTTGAAATTACAGAGATTTGTGGAGGGAAATTATATATTCAATTGGCCATATCTCAGCCGATATTTAACCGATTGCTCTCAAATTTGGCGTGTAAACATTTTAGTTTTATGACGTCATCACTTAGGTACTCTATTAAGAACGGCTCTTGGTTCGAAAGTACGGCGTTTGAACTGGGCCTAAAACCACACAGGCTATGTTAATTGTTGCAATTATCTGCTCAGAGACTCAGGAGAAGTCTGTCCACCGGTTATTAGTTGACTATACTTACTCATGGTAATAAGATAAGGATCGATTCCAACCACGTCATCTTTCTTCAGATTCTAAAGTCATCATTACGATCGTTAATAATGACGGGTTTAAACTACGACCACGTGACGTGTCAAATCACACAAACCTTTGATAACCATTCTGTTCTTGTTGGTGTGCCACTAGAACCTATAGAAGAGAGCATATAACATGTTGCATATACACCTACTCGCCCTCGACTCAGTGACCCCAGAGAATCATGGGAGATACTGTTTACCAAGTCTTTCTACCCAAATTCCCTGACATTTTGATTTTTTTTTTGACTATCTGATTTTGAATGTCACTTGAATTTGCTTCACCGCAATGTTCTTGTTTTGTACAAGACGGTCATGAAGAATATGGCTGCAAATAGAAACCCCCATGATCCGTCAGGGTCGCACCTTTCGCCCTCTTTGGGGGGACTAACATAATTGAAATAGGTGTATATACTGTTGTCATGCATGGAAAGTGCGTTGCCGGTCACCAGGCCCTCTCATTTTATCCCATAAAGCTTTCTGGGTATGACAGGGGACAAACAAATGAAAATGTTCTTCTAAAATGATTATAGTTCGTTTCCATATTATCACAGCTCTCAATGTCTACAATGACAGTGATAATACACGTGAGCGAAGGCCTATATTTTAGTACTTTGTATGTCTCCCCGCATACCCAGAAAGCTTTGCGATTTATGGGATTATATGAGGGGGCCTGGTGACTGGCAACTCATTCATTACAGTCGTAGAAAGTAGAATGGAAACATGGTTTATAAAAGTGGTCGATAAGCGAGGTTCAACTGTAGCCGCATAACGGGGGGTTGGTCGCTCTAGAAGGGAATTACTTGATTTCATGAGGAGCCAGTTGGAATCCATCTGCATAGCGGCTTGTTCGTAGTACCGACCATCTGTCCACAACGCGGCAGCGCTCATCGTCACTACTGCTTCCCCTGAAATGGATAAAATCAACACCACTTATCCATCTAAACAGATATATTATATGTCTGTCTGTCATTCCATCCATCCATCCATCCATCCGTCCGTCCGTCCGTCCGTCCGTCCGTCCGTCCGTCCGTCCGTCCGTCCGTCCGTCCGTCCGTCCGTCCGTCCGTCCGTCCGTCCGTCCGTCCGTCCGTCCGTCCGTCCGTCCGTCCGTCCGTCCGTCCGTCCGTCCGTCCGTCCGTCCGTCCGTCCGTCCGTCCGTCCGTCCGTCCGTCCGTCCGTCCGTCCGTCCGTCCGTCCGTCCGTCCGTCCGTCCGTCCGTCCGTCCGTCCGTCCGTCCGTCCGTCCGTCCGTCCGTCCGTCTGTCCATTCACCTGCAGATCCCGTTAATCCCGAGATGAAAGCCCTTCTTTTGTCGTGCAGTGAGATGTATTCACTCTAGAAATAAAATATAAATAAATAAATAAATTTAATTAATTAATTAATAACATTAAATAGACCGGCCTTCTGAAATCATGCAGTTTTGCGATCATCCTTTGAGCTTTGCTTTGGTATTTACAAAACTAATTTTGAAATCTGGAAAACGAGGAAACCGGTATAGTCCGGTCATCGGATTTTGGATCGGATTTTGAATTTGCTTTAAAAATCTTCAGCTATAAATAGTCCAACAAGATGCTCTATAAGCGTTTAATCAGCGGGCTTTAGCAATTAGCAATGAACCTTCGGTTTCCTCAGTGGTACAGAGCGCATGCGCGTTGGTACCCAGTTGGTGATTTGTGGCCATAAGAAAAAGAAAGCCCATTATTCAACTCGGTAAATACATAGCCATACTGACCAAACCAGGATGTGTGTTGTACGACATACTTACTTGGTGAGCGTCCGTGGAAGGGATGATGTACGCTGCTATATTTTTAGTCTTCATTTGAGCACGCAAATCCGCCAAACGTTTGGTCGAGTTTGTTTTCTTCATTGACTTATCCTTAGGAATGAAATATAGCAAAAGTTATTGAACAGGACACAACTGCTACGTGACAAATATGGGATCTTTATCTTTATTCCCAAATATGGGAATTTTGTTACCATATAAGGAATTTTGTTACCATATAAGGAATTTTGTTACCATATAAGGAATTTTGTTACCATATAAGGAATTTTGTTACCATATAAGGAATTTTGTTACCATATAAGGAATTTTGTTACCATATAAGGAATTTTGTTACCATATAAGGAATTTTGTTACCATATAAGGAATTTTGTTACCGTATAAGGAATTTGTTACCATATAAGGAATTTTGCTACCATAAAAGGAAATTTGTTACTATATAAGGAATTTGTTGCCATATAAGGAATTTTGCTACCATAAAAGGAAATTTGTTACTATATAAGGAATTTTGCTACCATAAAAGGAAATTTGTTACTATATAAGGAATTTGTTGCCATATAAGGAATTTTGCTACCATAAAAGGAAATTTGTTACTATATAAGGAATTTGTTGCCATATAAGGAATTTGTTATCATGTAAGGACATTTATAGATAAGATATCTTTATTTTCTGAGGGTAAAGCACGTGACAGTTACACAGCAAAGTGGCCCTCAATATGAATGAAATTATAATGACATAAATACAGTTGAACCTCCGGTTGCGACCACCTCTCGTAAGCGACCACCTTTCCTGAGCGACCAGTTTTCCAAAATACCAAAAGTTCAGTTGGCTCAAATCACTATAGTTGGAACCTCTCGTAAGCGACCACCTCTCGTAAGAGACCACAAAGCTTGACATTTTGGATGGTCGCTTACGGGAGGTTCAACTACAACTGATAGAACTTTGCTGCCATGTGAGGAATTTGCTGCCATGTGAGGAATTTGCTGCCATGTGAGGAATTTGCTGCCATGTGAGGAATTTGCTGCCATGTGAGGAATTTGCTGCCATGTGAGGAATTTGCTGCCATGTGAGGAATTTGCTGCCATGTGAGGAATTTGCTGCCATGTGAGGAATTTGCCCATGTGGGGAATTTGCTGCCATGTGGGGAATTTGCTGCCATGTGAGGAATTTGCTGCCATGTGAGGAATTTGCTGCCATGTGAGGAATTTGCTGCCATATGAGGAATTTGCTGCCATGTGAGGAATTTGCTGCCATGTGAGGAATTTGCTGCCATGTGAGGAATTTGCTGCCATGTGAGGAATTTGCTGCCATATGAGGAATTTTCCGACCAATGAGGAATTTTGTTACTAATAAGGACACGAACGTCCATTCCCGAAGAATCGTTGTATTATCCATCACCGAGACGAGCATAACAGCCGATATTTTCCCAACGAACAACTCGACGTTTTTGACTTGTATTTTGTAACTGAAGTGGATTGTAATAATCGCATTAGTTGAAGGATTTGCTCCACTACAATATTTATCCAATGCCCGTACGTACCATGTACATTATGTGTAATAACTAAGTATCCACGGCCCAATTAGCTACAAATCCCAGTCGTCTTCGAGACTTCATTTATCTTTGTCATGGTCTTTGCGTCAAGAGCAAGTTGTTTTTTTTTTTTTTTGATGATGATTCCGGATAAATTGTATTTACAATGAGTATGGGAATGAGTTGTACGGTTACAATACATTTAAACATATGTTCACATGTTCACATGGTCTCGAATTTTTCGTTTTTCATTTGTTATTTTCAATTTCAAACTCGTTAAATAAACTTTAAGAAAATATTTTTCTTCTTTTGCTGCTGCGTCATATATATATTTCTTTGCTAGTAATAAGCAATACTTAATTGGCAGATATGAATTCTCTGCCGGTTTGTAGCCATATAAAATATCATTGGTTGTAAGATTGAGTTTTGGTGTATTTTTCTCATTCCACCAAAACTTAAACTCTTCCCAAAAGGCTATTGTATATTTACATTCAACAAAACATTCAAGAGCAAGTTGCATGAAGTCAAAGCTGTAATCCATTTGGTTTTCGATTATTTTCTCTTCTGAAAACCAGATTTCAAAATTGATATTTCAGGATGTGGACTTTGCGATGTGTTCTACCAAGATAACGTCTGTAATCTTTTATGTTCTCGTTAGCATGGCTAATCCTAGATTATCGTATTTAGTGAGTTTGCCGCGATGTTCAAGAAGCTAAGCTGAAATGTGTTCATCAATTTGCCGCAAACAATGTGAACATTCATGAATGATGGATGCAAAGAGGATGCAAAGAGGATGCAAAGTGGTTGAAATAGAAAATGAAACTGAATGGGAGGAATTAATGGGAAGTTCCATTGTTCTGTTTCTGCTTATCGATATGTGGCAGTTTCTTTTACGTCCAATCATTTGCGCGCTGAGAGCCAGCCTTCCGGCCGTCGGATATACTAAATACTCTGACTCTCAGTGGTACCTCTCCCACGACCTATCTATCCGCATCAGTATATCCGTGCCTACTGTTTAGCCGTAATAAAACTACTGTCCTGAATAAACGACTCTTGCTGCAAAGACGATTATGTTCAATGATAACGCCAAGGACCGACGCTAAAACGGATCCATTCGATTTCCAGTAAATGAATCTATAGATGTACTCCAAAAACATTGATTCATTGGATAAGAGTTTATAGTTATTGAATACGATGGCTGCGAAATAGACTAGATTTTGAACAACAAAATTCACATCATGCAGCAGTTACAAGGCGTTCCTCGCGTAGTGCAAGAAAATGAAACTGAATTTCTTGAAGTAAAAGCCACAAAAACGTATAAAAGAAGTTGTTTTGCGAGGAACCAACAAAAATGCAACGTATTTAGCTCCAACTAATAAACTGAGCCAAACAAAAAAAGACAAACAAGAACAAAAAAACAACTTGAAACTTAAAACTTGAAACTTGAAAAACTGAGCCAACGCCCGAGTGGCAATGTGCATTCAGATTTACCTCTATATTTCTGCGTTGTACTGATTCTTGAGAGGCATTACTCTCCACTGGGATGATCACCAACCAGGTCAAGCAAACTGGAACAAGGAGAAAAGAAAAGAAATAAGAGCATGAGATAATAACAGAACGAAAGGAAAGGTGGAAAATTGGAAGAGAAAAGACAAAATCTGGAGCCAAAGAATCAAAATAACGAGTGAATGAACGGAATTAGAGCTACAATCGTTGCCAAAATACTTGGATCGATAACAGTATTTCTTTGAATTTGATTGAATATATTCTTGTCACCTGTACTGGTCCTTTGTCCCCTCCCCTCCCCTCCTCTCCTCTCCTCTCCCCTCCCCCCTCCCCTCCCCTCCCCTCCCCTCCCCCGTTCAATGTTGATCCAGGCATTATACAAAGTGGTTTCAGCCTTCATGTGCATCATATCAGCTGTCCAAAATTCCTCCCAACATTGATTCAGGGAGGATGGGGGATATCAGTGATATGCTATATGTTCCTATATAACTATGCCAACTCGTGGCTTCGCGCAAGACACCTTCGTCAGCAGCATAATGTTCATAGACATTGTTATTATGATGCTAATTTATAATACCAACCATTTTTACAATGGGTTTTGTCGCTCTGCTTTGGTCCAGTCGATAAATTTCTGGTTGACACTTTGCATAACAATCGTTGACGTCACATTTTAATACACTCGCCTATACTAGTATATCACTCTATTTTGCATATCACTTTTCCCAAAAAAAAACCGTCGAAATGCTTTATAATATAATTGTTTTCCTTCTCTTTCCTTTATTACTTTGCTAGTTTAGTGCTCTCTGTTAATTCTAGTCTTTGAATACTAGTATCTAAAATGATGGAATTAGCGCAACAACAAAAAAAGGATTATCAATCATTAATTTAATGTACAGTCGCGTTAATTGAATTATGATCTTGCCGCAGCTTTGCATTGGAAATATTACCGCATGTAGCGAGTCAAGAGTCATGCATGGCAAGTCTCGCCTTCCAAGACAATTTCATACACTCCTCAGTGAACGAGAAATCTGACTCTTAACGTTACAAAATACCGATAATAACATATCAAGGAGAAAATGATGATTTGTTGCCGAAAACCCTTGAAACTAATTATGTCAAATCTTTTCACAAGTCAACAGTCAGGCCACTAATTCAATTTCCGGCTGGCAAAGCTCTGTAATGTTGAATTTCTCTCAGTCGTTAGAACTGAAATTCTCTTGAATTTGTCCAGTTGCTTCTGTAATCCTTGAAGCATTCAGTGAATATTTAATGTTTATGTTTAAACGTTACTTAGTGTTCATTGACCGCAAACAAACATTCCATAAATCGTGAGTACCGCAACAGCCGCAATGCAGGGAATAACGTATCCTCCCTCAACCAAAGTGAATTCTAAATTATCTTCAAGATTTCCTATTTTGAAACTCTGAAGAGAAGAGAGATATTCGGAACAATAAATATTGAGCTGTAAAGGATTTTGCTTACACTTTTGACTATCGAAAGGATATCTGTTGTATGGTTTATTTAGGTCAATGTAGCGTAATAGTATACATACTCACCTCCCAGTAGAGTGAAGACAGAGATCTTGCTCATTTTATCAGATATATCTGCAGTTTGAGCAAAACAATCACTCTTCCTCCAAGAATGACGTTAACACAAGGTCTGTCAGAGTACGACCAAAGCGATGCTGCCCGATGCTGCTAACTGAACGTACTGCTAATGTCCTTCAGTGCATCAGATATCACGAGCTTATTACCGCCTATTAAGATAGTCTACCCAGGATGCTTCGCAAGCGAAGTGAACGCCAAACTTCCAAAGTGATTAATTAACTTTTTCGGGGATTATAACGGATATATATGGCGACATATATTACACCCCGTCTCGTCGCTAGGTCTAGTATCAAGGTATTAATTCAGATTGGCGTTCGTTTATTGGTAGTTCAACGCTTGTGAATACGATCAGAGTGATGACAGAGGTCATGTTTTGGGGATCATCGTATAGATCCATAAACCAACAAATGTATTACTATAAATCTCGCCTCGTTCATTAATTTCCCGAAACTCTGAGTAGAAAGCGCACCTTTTCTAAATCGGCATTTTCCTCAACGATCTTCTACCTGGAACCCGGGGGGGGGGGGGGGGGGGGGGGGATCCGTGGAACCGGGGAGACCTCCGATGTACGCAGGCTAGAAGCCCATAGTTACTACAGAACTAATGGGCTCCTGCGGAACGCCAATGCTTTTAGCAGGTGTTTTATTTAGCCATCAATGTATCATTTTATAGGGTAGACTTTCGAAAAGTCCTTCCTGCTTGCACATGAGGTTGACTTGTAGCAAGTCTACATTTAGGGTTGCACGCGAAGAAATTGAAAACGCTGCCATACTGTGTTGGTGTCTGGTTTTTTTCAGAATGATATCTTTTAGGGGTCAAATAAACCTTAAAGTGCTTATGACGCTAATATTTTTATTTTGAAAATCGATTACATATGAAGTGAATAGTGGGATGGTTCAGTATTTTGTGATTGAGCTTCGCATTTGCGAGTTATGATGGTTTGAAATCGTGATCATGATGCTAATTCGGTGACGTCAACGTAGGCATTTGCCGTAACTTATTTATATTTTTTCAAGTAGTACTCTTTTCTGAAATGGAAAAAAAAGTTTACATCATTTATATAAGTCGTAGAAAAACTTTTTGCCAGATTAAGAATGTCAGTAATTTGCACAAGGGCACTTTTGTATAATAAATGACCTACGTTGACGTCACTAAATTACCATATCAACATTTCAAACCTTTATAACTCGCAAATGCGAAGCTCAAATCACAAAATACTGAACCATCCCACTATTCACTTCATATGTAATCGATTTAAAAAAATAAAAAATAAGCGTCATAAGCACTAGCCACGCCAAGATTGGTCTTCATCACCGCCCCTTTGGCATGGGAGTCCCCCCGGACGTGGAATTGACTAAGACACACTTAGAGACTCTAAATTTGTACAAGTTACATCCATCCAGTTTCCAGCTAGACGACGATGACAGGCCACTACTACTATCATGTCTCTGAAAAATAGAACTTGAGATATGCGCGCGCCTTTTGATGGGCTTCCTGTGTGGCAGAGCACACGCGGGAATTTTATATTTTCGGTCGCTGTGACAGAATTAAGGAAAAACTACAAGGAATACAAATACAGTAAAAACCCGCATAAAAGAACTGGCCCTATTTTTCCAAGACAGGCTGAAATGGTTCTTAACAGGTTCTTATTTACAGGGCAAAAACAATTGTTCCTGATACAGTATGGTGTATTTCCTTACTATTTGTTTTAATTAGTGAACTATTGACCCTGAAAAGTCTAATATTCACAGTAAACATTAACAACCCAACTGTATAGTAAATATAATATTTCTACTTATTCAGCACCGACTGTACGTACCTGTGTGTTCTGAGCTTTAGTCATTTTTCACATATTTAAAGAACCTGCTTCATTTGTCAGGCTGAACTGGTTCTTATATATTGGATGCTTTTAAAATTATGGCTAAATTTCAGCCTGAAGGTTCTTAATCCGCGGTTTCTTATACAGTAAAAACCCGCGTATAAGAACCTGGGTTTTAAGAACCTATTAGGCTAAAATGTTCATTTTAAGCACCCTCCACATAAGAACCTATTAAGGCTAAAATTTTAAGTTAGGTTCTTATCAGTGGAGTTGTGGTAAAAGTGCATAGGTAGAAACTGATGAATTGGGATAATCTGTGTGTAAGTCTATTAAGTTTACCATTCAAATAGTTCCTCTACTACCACTCAACTAATATAAAAAAGCTTTCTGACCATCTCAGGCTCTGTGAGAATCACAAAAAATATATCCCAATAAAATAAATAATAGCAAAATATCAAAACAAATTAAGCTCCTAATGGCCATTATTCAGCTTCTCAAGTCAATGTGAGATCATTTAAAGTGATAGATCCTTCCTTGAGATGTAGCATATCAATTGTTTTTGATTATGTGCTGATAGATATACATGAACAATGAGGGTTTTTCATCTCGTTTTAGAGTTCCTTTATCTGGTTTCTGTGATCTGCTGAATTTTACTTTGAAAGGGCATTTCAGAGAACTGACTATGAGTTTGTTTGAACATATGTTTTGTTAAGGACATACAGCCTTTCGGCATTATAGTATAAATGATTACTGTACATTTGATATGTATTACGAGATGATATTTATAATATATTTAAGTGAAATTCATATGAAAATACAGTACAGTATAAGAACCTATTTTAAGAACCTTGGTAGCCTAAATTTGCTTTAAGTACCATTTATATAAGAACCTGTTTAGGCTAAATTGAAAAATTAAGGTTCTTATACGCGGGTTTTTACTGTATGCGGGTTTTTATTATTGCCAATCATTTCTTATTAGGCCTGAAATTACATCCCAACTCCAATGAGAACTCTATTCCATATTCCTATTTTTCCTCGACCGCCCTACGTTTCTCCTCCACACGCTATGCATTGTGGGTATAGTTGTGTCAAGATGAAGATGGCGTCCAACGGTAGACTTGGGCTGCGTTCAGGTTCACATTCCTTCCTTATTATAGGTCTTTCACTGGTTATTGTCGTCCTCTTATATAGCTACTGGAGTGTTTCATCTCGTAACAGTATGCTACTGAGGGACCAGTCTTTGCTACAAGACCGTCTTCGTGTTTTGTCGAGCCAGAAAATAAAGGTTGAACAGAAATATTCCGCAGCTCGAACGCAAATGACGGACGTCGAACGAACTAAACGAAAGCTCGAGGAGAAAGACCTTACTTCGACTGAGCACAAGACTCAGTTAGAATCCAAGATAAAGGAATTAGAAGATACAGTAAGGGTCGAGAAAGTGAGGTTTCGAACTGCAAAGAAAGCAGGGGTAAGCTTACAGTATGTCAGTAATTGTTACACATGCCTGGTTTATTTAATTAGCTGTTTCTTTAGTTTAGTTTAAAACGTTCTAAGAACTTTTATCAGAGATTTATGCTTATCATAGAGACTTAAACGTGGTTTAAAAGGCTTAATGCTTTTGGATAATATTATGAATAGGGGAATCGTATACCTTCCTTATACAAAGCTCAAGAATCTCACTTCTCAGTCTATATTCTTAATTTATTGTTATTTAAGCTTAAACAGTTTCTATGGATATCGTATGAGCTCTGATAACATTCGTAAACGACCCTTGTACACGAATTAAATTGCTATGTGGCTTTTTTGTGTGTTTGCCTGTGTCACCATTTTTAAGTTTGAATCTTGCATTATTTATAAGTTTTGTAACAATTAGAGCACATGATGTTTGCTATCAGCTGTATATATTAAACTAAAACAATTTTGTATATATAATACGCTTTTTCCTTATCCAAACGACATACACTGTACATGGTCAACCCTTGTTTAGCAGACATCGTCAGCTGTTACTCACTGCAACTTTGCATTTAACACTTTTCCTTTTTTTTTGCCACATTCAGCCATGGACTGGAACAAGTTTCCAACAGCAGTAGTAAACGCCAGTAATAATAATAATAGTCAGTTTAAATACTGTGTCTTTGCAAAGTGTCGAACTACTGATAAAGTTATTATTATTATTATTATTATTATTACTGGCCTTGTTGTGTGTTACTGTATTTATCTATTATTTCCTGTTATCGTAAAAAAATGTATTTCTATAGTTTTAAGACAACTCTTGGTGTTGTAAAAGTAGCTCATCTTTCTGGAGATAAATAAACTAAAAGACTTCAGGTCTGTTTTTGGTGTGTGAAATTATTAATGAGAGCGTTATTTACTGTCAGTAAGCTCTCTGTAACTGTACATGTAGTTCTTGTCTGTAATAGCTGGGTATCTGCAATAGCGGAGTGGCCATAATAGTGAGGTGTCCACAATAGTGAGGTGTACGCAATAGTGAGGTGTATGCAATAGTGAGGTGTACGCAATAGTGAGGTGTCCACAATAGCGAGGTGTATGCAATAGTGATGTGTACGCAATAGTGAGGTGTCCACAATTGTGAGGTGTCCACAATTGTGAGGTGTACGCAATAATGAGGTGTACGCAATAGTGAGGTGTACGCAATTGTGAGGTGTCCACAATAGTGAGGTGTATGCAATAGTGAGGTGTTCACAATTGTGAGGTGTCCACAATAGTGAGGTGTATGCAATAGTGAGGTGTACGCAATTGTGAGGTGTCCACAATAGTGAGGTGTCCACAATAGTGAGGTGTACGCAATAGTGAGGTGTATGCAATAGTGAGGTGTATGCAATAGTGAGGTGTACGCAATAGTGAGGTGTACGCAATAGTGAGGTGTACGCAATAGTGAGGTGTACGCAATAGTGAGGTGTACGCAATAGTGAGGTGTATGCAATAGTGAGGTGTACGCAATAGTGAGGTGTTCACAATAGTGAGGTGTATGCAATAGTGAGGTGTACGCAATAGTGAGGTGTATGCAATAGTGAGGTGTATGCAATAGTGAGGTGTACGCAATAGTGAGGTGTACGCAATAGTGAGGTGTACGCAATAGTGAGGTGTACGCAATAGTGAGGTGTACGCAATAGTGAGGTGTACGCAATAGTGAGGTGTATGCAATAGTGAGGTGTACGCAATAGTGAGGTGGCCACAATAGTGAGGTGGCCATAATAGTGAGGTGTCCACAATAGTGAGGTGTCCACAATAGTGAGGTGTACGCAATAGTGAGATGTACATTTGTATGCAATAGTGAGGTGTATGCAATAGTGAGGTGTATGCAATAGTGAGGTGTATGCAATAGTGAGGTGGCCATAATAGTGAGGTGTCTACAATAGTGAGGGTCCACAATAGTGAGGTGTATGCAATAGTGAGGTGTATGCAATAGTGAGGTGTATGCAATAGTGAGGGTCCACAATAGTGAGGTGTACACAATAGTGAGGTGTCCACAATAGTGAGGTGTACACAATAGTGAGGGTCCACAATAGTGAGGGTCCACAATAGTGAGGTGTATGCAATAGTGAGGTGTACACAATAGTGAGGGTCCACAATAGTGAGGGTCCACAATAGTGAGGTGTACACAATAGTGAGGTGTACACAATAGTGAGGTGTATGCAATAGTGAGGTGTATGCAATAGTGAGGTGTATGCAATAGTGAGGTGTATGCAATAGTGAGGTGTACACAATAGTGAGGGTCCACAATAGTGAGGTGTACACAATAGTGAGGGTCCACAATAGTGAGGTGTATGCAATAGTGAGGTGTACACAATAGTGAGGGTCCACAATAGTGAGGGTCCACAATAGTGAGGTGTACACAATAGTGAGGTGTACACAATAGTGAGGTGTATGCAATAGTGAGGTGTATGCAATAGTGAGGTGTATGCAATAGTGAGGTGTATGCAATAGTGAGGTGTACACAATAGTGAGGGTCCACAATAGTGAGGTGTACACAATAGTGAGGGTCCACAATAGTGAGGTGTACACAATAGTGAGGTGTCCATAAGGCGAGAGTTGACTGAAAATCAAAGTTAAAGTATATGCAAATCAGGACAAATCTCTTGACAATTTAAATATACTTATACTAATGGCTACTCTAATTGATACTCTAATGTTTGCTATTCTAATGGCTTGATATTGTGTTTTGCTCAGTAATCATTCATGAATTTGATTAGCACTACAATCAAGCTACATGTAATTAATATGGTACATATAGACATAATATTCTCTACATAAATATCCTACGACTATAGTATAAAAAATTACTGAAACGTAGGCCTATAGGCTACAGGTATCAATTAAAACTTGTTCTACGTTTTTTGTTCAATTTTTTTCAACCATGACTGTACACAAAAAACATGTTTTGCATATATCAAAAGTGCAGTCAATAAAACCATGGGGCCTGGTCACTCAACCATATCATTTAACCCATTGACTCCTACACCGGCCGAAACCGGCCGTAAACATCGATACTGCTTTGAAAAATTCTAACTTTCTGAATTTTCGTAACATCGATCTCATGGCCAGTTATTAGTGACAACTAGATAACTCTTCATATTTTAACCTCAAGTAAACTGACTTACAGGTCCGATTTCTGGGCATTAGTTCAATTTGTTTGCCATAAAAATCAAAAATGCGTGTTTTTGACGCAATTTTACACCTCGAAAATGAACGACATTTGACTTGGATTTTCTTCCAAAATACATCCTTGCAAAACAAAACGCCACTTTCTCAGCAAACTTCCATCTCTCTTCTTGATATATTCGTAAATTTTTCCCTCTCTCTTCCTTAACTCGCCGAACAATAGCCATTTCCTTAGGACCACTTTCGCTAACACGTGTTTTCATTCTGCACGCCCGAAAAGGATGCCGGGAACATCCGGGATATTTCGACAGAAATCCTCCCGCCATATCCTTTTTTTAAGAATATATAGAGTGTCGAGCCACTCGGTCCTACAGGCAAAATATTGCACCGGTTGCATTCTTTTCAAGTTCAAAGTCGCCAAAAATGCCTTTGTAGGCCCTGGAATCCACCACAGAAAGACCAGAGAGACGATTTCACTTTGAGTCCGCCATTTTGGAAAATCTCAACGAGCTGCCGAAATGTGTTCGTGAATTCGTATCTTCCTCCTGAGTTCTTCCAGGAGAACGGTCTCTACCACACCAGTCAAGCTTAATGATGCTGTCCTGGGGACTTCTGTGGTGAATAATGGCTATAAACACTCTAAAAATGCAAAATTGGCCTTTTCGAGTAGTGATTACTACTAGGCCCTACGAACTCCCAAGAAGAAAGGCAGCACACGTGAAGACGCGAGCCCACAGGCATTCAGAAAAACTGTCAAGATTTCCATGGAAACCCCTTATATGGAATCGAAATTTCCTACGACGTGATTAGGTCCAGAAAATTGCTAAAAAACTCAAAATAGCTCAGGAGCGAATGGGTTAATATCACAGACATTCAAGCAGTTGGCTTGTAATTATTTTTTTTTCGCTTCTGTCAATCAATAAATATTATCAGAAAACTTAAAAATAAAAGTCAGATAAAAGACCCACCAAATGGAAACCAAATATGATTTTGAGCTAAATTATGGATTTTGGTGGAAGAATGTATTTAGTTTTGAATTTGTTTGAGTTTTGAATTTGATTGACAGAAGCGAAAAACGAAGTTCTAGCCGACTGTTTGAATGTCTGAGTGCATAATGCTGAGAACCGCAGTAATCTAATATGAACTACATATTCTCTATAAAATGATATTGTAGAGCCATTTCCATTGGTACAGCACGTGAAGATATATCTCTTTTGTTATCCTACTTTTCAGGACAAAGGTAAAATTGAACTCTTAAATCTTAAAAATGGCATTGATACAACCAACAAAAAGTTCAAAGACATGAATGGTAAGTGACCTTATTTACAGTGCTGATTGATTGTGTTCTATTTTTATTATTATTATTGATTGTGTTCTATATTATTATTATTATTATTATTTATTTATTTATGTATTTTGTAACAAGTACAGATAGATAGATAGTTTTATTAGTTACACCTGTTTTCAAAAACGTTGTCCATTTACAAAATAGTAAATAGTAGAAAGGAATTAATTAGAGAAACAAAAGAAATTCAATCATGCAGAACTGTGGCTCATTGTTTCTCTAATTAATTCCTTTCTACTATCTACTATTTTGTATTTTGTAATTGGACAACGTTTTTGAAAACAGGTGTAAATACTTTGCAGCTGGATAGCTGAATTGTGTAAAAACTTTACATAGAAATTACAATCTGTAATCATATATGGTACAAATAAATAAATAATAAAAACTTGTAACTTGTTCCGATATATATGGTTGAACCCCTATTAAGTGACCACCTATTAATCAGCCACCCCCTATTAACAGACCTGCCAACTCTCCCAGTTTAGCCGGGAGTCTCCACATTTTGGACCTCAACTCCCGGTCTCCCGGTTTGAAGACAAAATCTCCCGGTTAATCACGTCAACACGATTTATGGTGAAATTGCATAATACAACGTAACGATCTGTTCCGATATTAGTATGTGAACGCTCATTTATCAGCGATACTTCTCCTTTTTTTTCTTTTTTTTCTTTTTGGCTCGGAAATGTTTAGGGTTGTCCGCCATTTTGCTTTTGGTATTTTTTTTTTAAAAGCACACTATTTTAGCCTATTTTGCCAGTCTCAAGATTTGAGGACTCGGGGGGGGTTGGCAGGTATGTATTAAGTGGCCAGTTATCAAAGTCCTGAAACTATTATTTACTGTAAAACTCCCTATTGAGTGGACAACTCCTTGAGGGTGCTGCTTAGTAGGGGTTACAGTAGCCTCTGAACAAAGGAATTTTAACAGTGGCTTTCGTTTCTGTAGGTAAAGCCAACTCCCTGATGACTATGCACCAAAAACTACAAGACAAACTTAAAGCACTGTCACATGAACTGTTGCAGGTCAAAAATGACAGGTAAAAATACAAATGCCATGCTTTTCACTAGGTTTTTGAGTAACAGGTTGTAGATAAAGAGTATAGTGTGCTTTAGCTTTCAAGTGCCTATCACCCTTATTTTTTTATTTTGGAAATCACTTCAATATGAAGTGAATATTGGGGTGGTAATTAACTCCTCATGATTGTAAGCTGCTTGGCTGCAGTAGGCGCCTTCATATGCAGCCCGAAAAAGTCCTCCATCGGTTGTAAAGTACATTGAAACAATGTGAAATGTGCTATATAAGAACTGATTTATATTTTTATATACACCTATTCCAAATACCGTTGTCCAGGCCGAAAGCAACAAGCAAGAAGTTGACGACCGCAAAGGACTTTGGGAATATCCTAATTAATTAATTTATCCGTGGTACTTGAGAAGTTCCCTACCATCCCTACGAGCGTTGAATAGCAATCATTTGGAACTATTCGGCCATTTGAAAATGCATGTTGTCAAAATGTCTACGGATGAATAAATAAATAAGGAGAAAGTCCCAATGTTCTTTGCGGTCGTCAGCTTCTTGCTTGTTGCTTTCGGCCCGGACAACGATTTTTAGCATAGGTGTATATGTGATTTGAGCTTCGCATTACTGAGTTACATAGATTTTAAATCATGATATGCTAATTTGGTGACATCAGAGGAAGGCATTTATTCAAGTAGCGCTTCGAGCTAAAACAGCCAAAAGTTTATGGAATTGTTTAAAAACTCAATCCTTTTTTGTGTGGATGCAATGTGAGCACCTAATGATGGCTCAAAACTTCATTTCTTCTGTTTTATGTACATGTTCATAGGGAGGTTCTGCAAGTTCAGTTGGACCAAGCAAAAGGAGAAGGTCACCGTACTATAAATAAACCAAGACAGCAATTACATGTACCATCTAAAGGTGAGTACAGGTATATCAAAAAACATGACATATGGCACTGTCACGGCACGGTAAGGGCACTGTCACAGCACGGTAAGGGCACTGTCACCGTACTATAAATAAACCAAGACAGCAATTACATGTACCATCTAAAGGTGAGTATATCAAAAAACATGACATATGGCACTGTCACGGCATGGTAAGGGCACTGTCACAGCACGGTAAGGGCACTGTCACCGTACTATAAATAAACCAAGACAGCAATTACATGTACCATCTAAAGGTGAGTATATAAAAAAACATGACATATGGCACTGTCACGGCATGGTAAGGGCACTGTCACAGCATGGTAAGGGCACTGTCACGGCACGGTAAGGGCACTGTCACGGCACGGTAAGGTCACCATACTATAAATAAACCAAGACAGCAATTACATGTACCATCTAAAGGTCAGTATATCAAAAAACATGACATATGGCACTGTCACGGCACGGTAAGGGTGCAGTCACAGCATGGGAAGGGCGCAGTCACAGCACGGTAAGGGCACCGTACTATAAATAAACCAAGACAGCAATTACATGTACCATCTAAAGGTCAGTATATCAAAAAACATGACATATGGCACTGTCACGGCACGGTAAGGGTGCAGTCACAGCATGGGAAGGGCGCAGTCACAGCACGGTAAGGGCACAGCACGGTAAGGTCACAGCATGGGAAGGTCACTGTCACGGCACGGGAAGGTCACTGTCACGGCACGGTAAGGTCACTGTCACGGCACGGTAAGGTCACTGTCATGGCACAGTAAGGTCACGGTAAGGTCACTGTCATGGCACGGTAAGGTCACTGTCACGGTAAGGTCACTGTCACGGCACGGGAAGGGCGCAGTCACGGCACGGTAAGGTCACAGCATGGTAAGGGCACTGTCACGGCATGGTAAGGGCACTGTCACGGCATGGTAAGGGCACTGTCACGGCATGGTAAGGGCACTGTCACAGCATGGTAAGGGCACTGTCACAGCACGGGAAGGTCACTGTCACAGCATGGGAAGGGCACTGTCACAGCATGGGAAGGGCACTGTCACGGCACGGTAAGGTCACAGCACGGGAAGGGCACTGTCACGGCACGGTAAGGGCACTGTCACGGCACGGTAAGGTCACAGCACGGGAAGGACACAGCACGGTAAGGGCACTGTCACAGCACGGGAAGGTCACAGTCACAGCATGGTAAGGGCACTGTCACAGCATGGTAAGGGCACAGCACGGTAAGGGCACAGCACGGTAAGGGCACAGTCACAGCACGGCAAGGGCACTGTCACAGCACGGGAAGGGCACTGTCACAGCACGGGAAGGGCACTGTCACAGCATGGTAAGGGCACTGTCACAGCATGGTAAGGGCACTGTCACAGCACGGTAAGGGCACTGTCACAGCATGGTAAGGGTACTGTCACAGCACGGGAAGGGCACTGTCACAGCATGGTAAGGGCACTGTCACAGCATGGTAAGGGCACTGTCACGGCACGGGAAGGTCACAGCATGGTAAGGGCACTGTCACAGCACGGTAAGGGCACTGTCACAGCATGGTAAGGGCACTGTCACAGCATGGTAAGGGCACGGTAAGGTCACAGCATGGTAAGGGCACTGTCACAGCACGGTAAGGGCACTGTCACAGCATGGTAAGGGCACTGTCACAGCATGGTAAGGGCACTGTCACGGCACGGTAAGGGCACTGTCACGGCATGGTAAGGGCACTGTCACAGCATGGTAAGGGCACTGTCACAGCATGGTAAGGGCACTGTCACAGCATGGTAAGGGCACTGTCACAGCATGGTAAGGGCACTGTCACAGCATGGTAAGGGCACTGTCACGGCACGGTAAGGGCACTGTCACGGCATGGTAAGGGCACTGTCACAGCATGGTAAGGGCACTGTCACAGCATGGTAAGGGCACTGTCACAGCATGGTAAGGGCACTGTCACGGCATGGTAAGGGCACTGTCACGGCACGGTAAGGGCACTGTCATGGCATGGTAAGGGCACTGTCACCGCATGGTAAGGGCACTGTCACAGCATGGTAAGGGCACTGTCACAGCATGGTAAGGGCACTGTCACAGCATGGTAAGGGCACTGTCACAGCATGGTAAGGGCACTGTCACGGCATGGTAAGGGCACTGTCACGGCATGGTAAGGGCACTGTCACAGCATGGTAAGGGCACTGTCACAGCACGGTAAGGGCACTGTCACGGCATGGTAAGGGCACTGTCACAGCATGGTAAGGGCACTGTCACAGCATGGTAAGGGCACTGTCACAGCACGGTAAGGGCACTGTCACAGCATGGTAAGGGTACTGTCACAGCACGGGAAGGGCACTGTCACAGCATGGTAAGGGCACTGTCACAGCATGGTAAGGGCACTGTCACGGCACGGGAAGGTCACAGCATGGTAAGGGCACTGTCACAGCATGGTAAGGGCACTGTCACAGCATGGTAAGGGCACTGTCACGGCATGGTAAGGGCACTGTCACGGCACGGTAAGGGCACTGTCATGGCATGGTAAGGGCACTGTCACCGCATGGTAAGGGCACTGTCACAGCATGGTAAGGGCACTGTCACAGCATGGTAAGGGCACTGTCACAGCATGGTAAGGGCACTGTCACAGCATGGTAAGGGCACTGTCACGGCATGGTAAGGGCACTGTCACGGCATGGTAAGGGCACTGTCACAGCATGGTAAGGGCACTGTCACAGCACGGTAAGGGCACTGTCACGGCATGGTAAGGGCACTGTCACAGCATGGTAAGGGCACTGTCACAGCATGGTAAGGGCACTGTCACAGCATGGTAAGGGCACTGTCACAGCATGGTAAGGGCACTGTCACGGCATGGTAAGGGTACTGTCACAGCACGGGAAGGGCACTGTCACAGCATGGTAAGGGCACTGTCACAGCATGGTAAGGGCACTGTCACGGCACGGGAAGGTCACAGCATGGTAAGGGCACTGTCACAGCATGGTAAGGGCACTGTCACAGCATGGTAAGGGCACTGTCACAGCATGGTAAGGGCACTGTCACAGCATGGTAAGGGCACTGTCACAGCATGGTAAGGTCACGGCATGGTAAGGGCACTGTCACGGCATGGTAAGGGCACTGTCACAGCATGGTAAGGGCACTGTCACAGCACGGTAAGGGCACTGTCACGGCATGGTAAGGGCACTGTCACAGCATGGTAAGGGCACTGTCACAGCACGGTAAGGGCACTGTCACAGCATGGTAAGGGTACTGTCACAGCACGGGAAGGGCACTGTCACAGCATGGTAAGGGCACTGTCACAGCATGGTAAGGGCACTGTCACGGCACGGGAAGGTCACAGCATGGTAAGGGCACTGTCACAGCATGGTAAGGGCACTGTCACAGCATGGTAAGGGCACTGTCACGGCATGGTAAGGGCACTGTCACGGCACGGTAAGGGCACTGTCATGGCATGGTAAGGGCACTGTCACCGCATGGTAAGGGCACTGTCACAGCATGGTAAGGGCACTGTCACAGCATGGTAAGGGCACTGTCACAGCATGGTAAGGGCACTGTCACAGCATGGTAAGGGCACTGTCACAGCATGGTAAGGGCACTGTCACAGCATGGTAAGGGCACTGTCACAGCATGGTAAGGGCACTGTCACAGCATGGTAAGGGCAGCATGGTAAGGGCACTGTCACAGCACGGGAAGGGCACTGTCACAGCATGGTAAGGGCACTGTCACAGCATGGTAAGGGCACTGTCACAGCATGGTAAGGGCACTGTCACAGCATGGTAAGGGCACTGTCACAGCATGGTAAGGGCACTGTCACAGCATGGTAAGGGCACTGTCACAGCATGGTAAGGGCACTGTCACAGCATGGTAAGGGCACTGTCACGGCATGGTAAGGGCACTGTCACAGCATGGTAAGGGCACTGTCACAGCATGGTAAGGGCACTGTCACAGCATGGTAAGGGCACTGTCACGGCATGTTAAGGGCACTGTCACGGCATGGTAAGGGCACTGTCACAGCATGGTAAGGGCACTGTCACAGCATGGTAAGGGCACTGTCACAGCATGGTAAGGGCAGCATGGTAAGGGCACTGTCACAGCACGGGAAGGGCACTGTCACAGCATGGTAAGGGCACTGTCACAGCATGGTAAGGGCACTGTCACAGCATGGTAAGGGCACTGTCACAGCATGGTAAGGGCACTGTCACAGCATGGTAAGGGCACTGTCACAGCATGGTAAGGGCACTGTCACAGCATGGTAAGGGCACTGTCACAGCATGGTAAGGGCACTGTCACGGCATGGTAAGGGCACTGTCACAGCATGGTAAGGGCACTGTCACAGCATGGTAAGGGCACTGTCACAGCATGGTAAGGGCACTGTCACAGCATGGTAAGGGCACTGTCACAGCATGGTAAGGGCACTGTCACAGCATGGTAAGGGCACTGTCACAGCATGGTAAGGGCACTGTCACAGCATGGTAAGGGCACTGTCACGGCATGGTAAGGGCACTGTCACAGCATGGTAAGGGCACTGTCACAGCATGGTAAGGGCACTGTCACAGCATGGTAAGGGCACTGTCACGGCATGGTAAGGGCACTGTCACGGCATGGTAAGGGCACAGACTTGTTCAAAATCCTAGAAAACATCACCACCAGGTTATGGAACCATCATGGTACCATTTATGTCTATGTTGTATAATTTACAGGTTGATGTGGTTATACATTGTTCAATGTAGATGTAGAACTTGAGAAGGGTTGGTGGGGGTAGGGGAAGGGAGGGAAATTGAAACTCTCTTGCTTCCCCCACTATTAGAGTACAATGTACACAGGGGCGGATCCAAGGGGGGGGGGGAGGCATGGGGGGCCGGTGCCCCCCCCCCCCCCCCTCTCCCTTTGAGTTGGGCCCAATACATATTCGCCCACTTTTCCCCACCATTTGATGCCCAGAATGGATGGAAATTGCATTTTCGAGCTTCTAGATTTCAAAATATATTTGGGGGGGGGGGGGGGGGCATGCACACCCCCTAGAACAAGGGGCCTTACTTAGTGGTGCATCCCCCTTTCAAAATCTCTAGATCCGCCCCTGGTACATGACATATAGCTTTTGCAATTACTTCTTACATGTAACATGTACATGTTACTCCAATAGAATATCACATAAACTCAGAAACATTTACCTCAAAGTCTGAACTATGCTCAAATGTGTGAGTTTGTGTGATATTACAATCCATATTTGATTTGATTTCTCAGGAACTCCACAGAAGCCACACCTCGGTAAGAAGACATTGGGAAATATAATCAAGTTCAATAGATTTAAACAAAAGGATGTTGTCCCTAACACCAGAATTAAAGTTGGAGAAAGAGGCCAAGTCACTAATACCAGTAAACCTTCTATTGGAATTTTATTCCACAACAGCAGCAAGGATAAAATGAATGTAAAATTAGATAGTAAACTGAGCAACACCTTAACTCCAAATCTTGTTGTGTCTCCAACCACTGTCACTAGTACTACTGGACAGCTTAAACAGTCAAACAGCACTACTGATTCATCGGTGGTGTTAGAACCTACAACAAAGACAGCCTTACCAATTAATGCAACTAAATCTTCTAATACTTCTGTAATAGGACAGAAAACTTTAGTTACTGGAACAAATTTGGATGCTATGCCAAGTAATGCATCCGAAACCAGAGCTACTCACAGTAGCTCAGTTGTTACAGATAAAGCTTTAAAGCCACAACGACCAAATGGATTGCCAACTAGGGCTTCTGTAAAAGCAAGTCCAACAACTAAAACACACGAGGAAGATGAAAGTGAGGAACATGTAGAAGAGGAAGAAAATCCAAGGGCAAGACAAGTAGCATTTCAAAAACGAACAAGATTTGGACAGGTAAATGTAGATGCAGTCTTTTGTTTGTTTGTTTTTCTTGTTCTTATATTTTGTTGCGAATTCATTTTCATATTTCATTCCAATACAGACTGGCTATAATATTATTAGTAGTAGTAGAGGTAATCATACGGTTTCGAGTTCAAATTGGAAATAATTTGCACGAGTTAGTGTGTTTTTCAAAGAGTATCAAAATTGGGTGAGTGCAATTTGAGCTCTTTGATTGAAAAACACATGAGTGCAAATTATTTCCAAATTGAACGAGAAATCGTATGATTAACAATTAATAATATTCATGAAAAAATAATAATTTGCGGTAATTTGCACTGCAGTTCAAATTACTTTTCAACTGCACTGCTCTTAGCCAATCAGAATCGAGCATTTTTTTCTTGAATATTATTATTATTATTATATTATTATTATTATATATATTTTGTTCACGTTCACGTTTTCCTTAACGAGCTTCCTTAAGAGCTCCTAGGTGACTACGTGTTTAAATAAATAATAATAATAATTATTATTATTATTATTATTTACTGATTGTTTGCCTTTTCTTTCAGCAAGAAGAGTAAGCTTGGATTCAATAAGCCTTTCATAGTGGAATCAAAGAAACATTAATCCATACATCTAGAATTAAAGAGCAGCAGAGCGCAAGTAGCAGGTTCGCAGGATTTTGGAGTGCCATGGCGCCACTAAGCAACTAGTTTTTAACAACTAATACACAAAGACTGACAGTGCTGTATAGTTAGTATGATGGTGTTGGTGTACCTTGCACACCTAACTGACCTAACATACTGAATGCTCAGCATCATAACAAGTCAAATTGACGATAAGGGTCATATGTTATAAAATTTATATCAACAGTATAGATCTACAGTCATTCTCAAAAAGGTTGTCCAGATGAAAAGACTACAATACTACAATAAATTCACGTGATTCATTATGTTTTCAATTTCTGTGCGCGGAACTGCGAGTTGATACCAGCGCCATTACATTCATTTCTCACAATGCCGTGTACTTTTGCATCTCAAATTGAAATTCCATGCGAGGAAATTGAATACATAATAAATCACGTGACTTTATTGTAGTATTGTAGTCTTTTCATCTGGACAACCTTTTTGAGAATGACTGTATAACTACTGTAGTTAGTTTTAGTAATGTGTATTCATATAGCTAATTGCATAATCGTTGTCGGGTTGAAAATCATGAAAGCTATGACCAAAAGGATTTCTGGGAAATTAAAACTCTCAAATAACACCGTCAAATGATCGACCTTTTTATCCAGACTTGTAGGATCTTAGTTAAATAGCTCATATATCTTCAAAACTACGAGAACATTGAATATATCTGCATGTAATGTGGCTCATGAACTGAAATAAATGTTATTTATTATTATTATTATTATTATTTCCCATTCATCCTTGCGGTCTCAGCTTCTATGATTTATGATTTTCAACCCGACAACGATTATGCAATTAGCTATATGCCAGTATAGAGTGCAGACACACTATACCCATGAAACAAGACCAAAATGTTTGAGTCTGATCTCTTCTATTTAGACAAAAATATCCGCTATCGACATCAAACATTTTGTTGTCTATTCACACTGATTTGTATTTATTAATGTTTTGATAAATTAAACCCTAAAAACGTGACTGTTTCACGGACCGTATAGTGTCTGCACGCCGTGAATATCTTTTTTATGCTAACTTTGGAGTAACACTGTGATTTGGATCCACAGTCATGATTGTCTTTAGTCAGGTGAGAAAACTAAGCTGTAATATGTATTTTATATTTAATTGTGCTACTGTTTTTATCAAGTACACGAGCACACTCAAACCGTGAAGCAATACTACACTAATTAATTTCTGTGCTACCTCACAGGGTTAAACCCTCCATCACTCTACATTCTCCAACTTTATTTTACATCCGTTTACAAAAAAAAACACTAGTATTGTATGTATTGTACTTATGGTTGTGATTTTTTAGGAGTTGTAATTTGATAGTCAGTGTATAAAGTCATGAACGAATCTCAGAAAGTCTGTAAAATAAAACTGTAGTTGGTAACACCGTATTAGTCTCAGTTTTTCGCGCCAAATATGCTAATTAGTTGCGCGCGCGCGCATCATCGTCGCCACCAAAGTTCTTCTCCGCTGAAAGTATTTTTACAATCGAAAATGTCGGACATATTTAGTGCCATATTTTAGTAGAAACATTTGCTTGAACGATTACCTGGTTAAGTGTAAATACTTCTATGTCTTCCCCTTTTAGACATTCGCATTTGAAAAACCGCCGCATGATTTCCCCCCCCCTCGATTTTGCGCGCAATATAGCAATTTATAACCCATCGATAAATTTTCGCGCGCGCCCATTGGTTAAAACGGGTCACGTGGTACGATTTCACTGGACGGATGTCAGGTAATAGAGCAGATTTCGTATGACTGTGAAAAACTTACGGCACGGACGTGATCGTGATGATTTAGGATTTCGAATGAATTTGAGCCGTGACCGTGCCGTGCCGTGCGCCGTGGTTTTTCACAGTCATACGAAATCTGCTCTATCCCCCAGTTTTGAGATGATATCCCCCAGTTTGGAGAACAATGAAATTATCTGAACTTTTTAAAGACTGTAATGTATTTTTAATAGGTAATTTAGCTTGTACAACATACATGTGGTTTACTTGTTCCTTTTGGGGGATTTTAACGTCGATACGACAGGTATTTTAGGTATTTTTATAATTTTTCGATCCTTGAACTACCGAACGAACGTCAAAATCGGCGCCCAAAAATTCACTCAAATAAAACCCAAAATATCAAGAAAACCACTCAAAAAGCTTCAAAAACTATCAATCTTTTATTTTCGAATACGTTTTTTGAAGTTTACACATGAAAATATCTCAAACTGAACGGATATTTGAACTCGATGAAACTTGTTTTCTTCATCCGTCATTTTGTTTCGGTTTCTTCAACATTCAAATCGACGTAGAAAATTTATCGAAGGGTTATAAAATAAATTCTGGCTTACTGTTATATCGGCTGATAATGTCCTTGGCTTAGAGATGGTCCTCAAAATATCACCCCTATGAGATTGTTTTAAAAATCTATTCAATATAAGCTGAATAGTTGGTGGGTTCAGCATTTTGTGATTTGAACCTTTATGAGTTATTTGATGACGTCTACTAAGGAATTTGCCATAACTTATTTAGACTTTTTCAACAATTTATTTTTAAAATGGGCGAAAAAGTTATAAAATCAATCATAAAGACTGAAAATATTCTGTAAGTTTTCAAATGTCAATAATCAGCACAAGGGCGTTTTTGTATAATAAATGAAGTCTTATTAGACGTCATTAAATTTGCATATTGAGATTACAAACCTCTATAACTCATAAACGCAAGGTTCAAATCACAAAATACTGAACCCACCAACTATATTCAGCATATATTGAATAGATTTTTACAACAATCAGTCACAGGGGTGATAGGCACTTTAAATATTTTTGAATCTAAATTCTGATCGATTGTGATCACATGCAGAGGACTTTCAGCCAAAAATGACATGAAACAAGAACTAGGATGTAAAACAGGTGTTTCGTTTATATAAGAGAAACTGACAGAGAGATGTGTCTGAAAATATATACTAACATAAAGATTACATAGCATTCGCTTACTAATTATGCAATCACAATTGAGTATTTAAACAATAGAATCTGCACAAATTTTCGCTTTAAAAGCATATATTTTACTTTATATATGTGTATGTATGTGATCAAGAGTGAACAAGAAACAGCTTAAATTGTAGAATTCGACATCATTCTGTTATTTAGCGTCACAAATGTGATTAGAAAATTTGATTCAAAATTTGTTTGGGTGGCCTTGGTTGGTGTAGTCGCACTGTAAGTTTATCAGACTTTTTTGAATTGGTATTTCTTTACTATTTTTGTTAAAAATACCGATTGACGATAAACAAGAGTATGAACAGACCGTAGATTGATGCTTGAAATATAGAGATTCCACCGATAAAACTGAAAAGTATTGAATAATGTCAGTAGAAATAAAAGAAACAAAAGCGGAGTGAATGTCTAATAGTGTGTCTTTGTGGAGTTAGTAGGTTTATTAGATTCACTCAAAGCGGTAATCCTTACTTACAAACAATCAAATAAACAAACAAACATGCAAATAAACAAACAAACAATCAAATAAACAAACAAACATGCAAATAAACAAACAAACGGAAGCTTCATTTAAGAAAAATTCACCGAAATAGACCAAAGTAAAACTATATTTTGGCAGGCGCAGTCAGTGACGTCAGTATAGCTTTGTGTCGCTATTCGCCGCTATAGCAAACTTCCTAAGATAATCAACATTGTGACTAACGTCTTTTTGTGGTTGAAGGGATCGAAAAGGGTGCGGGATGCCTGACGCTGGTCTTGAACTTGCACGTTATGGAGCGCCTTGAATGCCATGATGTAAATTACAGAAGTAGTAACTACGTGTAGAGTTAGAAAAACGATCGAGAATTTGAAATAATGCCGATAAATACTCCGACTTTGTGGACACAACTGATTCCCTGCAAAAGCCAAACATGCACTCCAAACGATTATCAGCCAAACCCTCTTTTTGGTGACTGCCGTACGATTTTATGGCCAGGCCGAATCTATCAACGCTGATGTAAGTTGACGTTGAGAACGAGACAACACTCAGCAAGGTTACCACAAAGTTTTAGCCGCAATACAGCTCGCACATGGCTTGAAAATATACATTGAGCGCGATCTGGAAAGGGTGGTACACTAAGCCCACCAGAAGATCTGCGACTGCTAGACTAGTGATGAGCATATGCGATGGGGTTTGTAAGCTTTCAGTCTTACATATTGCAGTAATGAGGAGGCTATTTCCAAACGAAGCCGTGATCGCCAGGAAACCATGTACAACGATGATGATTGCGTTTGGGATCTGAAACATATGCGCGGTATTTTCCTCCTCAAAAAGATAGAGAATAAAAGCTAGACAATCCACGCTGTTATTCATTTTGGGAACCCCGGCACGGATTCAGTGCCGGAAAAATGATGGCTGTAGCGGCATTCTCGTTCATCAGCTAAGGACACCAGCCAGACAGCTGGATGATTAGGCAAATGGTAGCATGGTTATCAAAGTTGTTTTTCCGTATTAAAAGTAATTGTCCCTATATTCATTTACAGAATAATATTTAAAAACTACGTTAACTTAAGAAAAACAATTCGCCAAACCAGCTAGGTGATGGTCATTATCAAGTGGGGCAGGAATTGCCAAATGGTTGAATGAATCCACTGTTAAAACTAAACCATTAAAGTTAATTAGGATGAGAGCATCTGCTCAGCTGTCCATTTTCACAATATGGAAAGAAAGAAAAATCATTACTAATTGCGCTTTTTTTTTTAATTTGACAGCAGAGAATTAAAGGAGGGCCGGGAGGAAAAATGTGAAAAGAAATGAAATCGAAGCCGAGCGACGAAGGAAGAAAGATAGGAAAAGGAAGGATAGCTGATACGAAATAGAAGAAAGGTATTTGTTATTTTAAAAGTGGGAATGCATTCATTCATTCATCATCCATCCATTCATCCATTCATTCATCTATTCATTCATCCATTTATTTACTCATCCATCAGTCCGGTCATTCATCCATTCAACGATTCATTCATTCATTCATCAGTCATTCGATTCATCCTTTCATTCATCCATTTCTTCACTCATGCATCAGTCATTCATCCATTCATCCATTCATTCATCCATTCATCCATTTATTCATCCATTCATTCATCCATTCATCCATTCATTCATCCATTCATTCATCCATGCATTCATTCATCCATTCCATTCATTCATCCATTCATCCATTCATCCATTCCATTCATCCATTCATCCATTCATCCATTCATCCATTCATCCATTCATCCATTCATCCATTCATCCATTCATCCATCCATCCATTCATTCATTCATCCATTCATTCATTCATTCATTCATTCATTCATTCATTCATTCATTCATTCATTCATTCATTCATTCATTCATCCATTCATTCATCCATTCATCCATCATCATCCATTCATCCATCATCATTCATCCATTCATTCATTCATCCATTCATCCATTCATTCATCCATTCATTCATTCATCCATTCATCCATCATCCATCATCATCATTCATTCATTCATTCATCATTCATCATCCATTCATTCATCCATTCATCCATTCATCCATTCATCCATTCATCCATCATCATCATCATTCATCATCCATTCATCCATCATTCATTCATTCATTCATTCATTCATTCATCCATTCATTCATCCATTCATTCATCCATTCATCATTCATCCATTCATTCATTCCATCCATTCATCATTCATTCATTCATTCATCATTCATTCATTCATCCATTCATCCATTCATCCATCCATCATCATCCATCCATTCATTCATCCATTCATTCATCCATCCATTCATCCATCCATCCATCCATCATCATCATTCATCCATCCATCCATTCATCCATCATTCATTTCATCCATCATCATCCATCCATCATTCATTCATTCATTCATTCATCATTCATCCATCCATTCATTCATTCATTCATCCATTCATCCATCCATCATCCATTCATCATTCATCATCCATTCATCATTCATCATCATCATCCATCCATCCATCCATCCATTCATCATCCATCCATCCATTCATTCATTCATTCATCCATCATTCATTCATCCATTCATCATCATCCATTCATCCATTCATCCATCCATCATCCATTCATCCATTCATTCATTCATCCATTCATCCATTCATTCATTCATCCATTCATCATTCATCCATTCATTCATTCATCCATTCATTCATCCATTCATTCATTCATTCATTCATCCATTCATCATTCATCCATTCATCATTCATCATTCATCCATTCATTCATTCATTCATTCATTCATTCATCCATTCATCCATTCATCCATTCATCCATTCATTCATTCATTCATTCATTCATTCATTCATTCATTCATCCATTCATTCATCCATTCATCCATTCATCATCCATCCATCCATCCATCATTCATCCATTCATTCATTCATCCATTCATCCATTCATTCCATTCATTCATTCATTCATTCATTCATCCATCATCATCATCATTCATTCATTCATTCATTCATCCATTCATTCATCCATTCATCCATTCATTCATTCATCCATTCATCCATTCATCATTCATCATTCATCCATTCATCCATTCATTCATTCATTCATCATTCATCCATTCATCCATTCATTCATTCATTCATCCATTCATCCATTCATCCATTCATCCATCATCCATTCATTCATCCATCCATCCATTCATCCATCATCCATTCATCCATCCATCCATCCATTCATTCATTCATTCATCATCCATCCATCCATCCATCCATCCATCCATCATTCATTCATTCATCATCCATCCATTCATTCATTCATTCATCCATTCATCCATTCATCCATCCATTCATTCATTCATTCCATTCATCATTCATCCATTCATCCATCATCCATTCATCCATCCATTCATCCATTCCATCCATCCATCCATCCATCATCCATTCCATTCATCCATTCATCCATTCCATCCATCATCCATCCATCCATCCATCATCCATTCATCCATCCATTCATCCATTCATTCATTCATTCATTCATTCATCCATCCATCCATCCATCCATCCATCCATCCATCCATCCATCCATTCATCCATCCATTCATCCATCCATCCATCCATTCATCCATTCATCATTCATCCATTCATTCATTCATCCATTCATTCATCCATTCATTCATCCATCCATCCATTCATTCATTCATCCATTCATCCATTCATCCATCATCCATTCATCCATCATTCATTCATTCATTCATTCATCCATCCATCATCCATCCATCCATCATCCATCATCCATCCATCCATCCATCATCATCCATCATCCATCCATCCATCATCCATCCATTCATCATTCATCCATCCATCATTCATTCATCCATTCATCATTCATCCATCCATTCATCATTCATTCATATGGATATTTTTTTATTATCGCTTCATATAGATATGTCTGTCCATAGGTCTCTCATGCATTTCATTTCCATCCATCCATTCATAAGAATCCATATAATTCATCATTCATACTGTTTATCATCGATTCCGTTCATCCATTCATCCATTCATCCATTCATCTGATTATCATCATCATTCATTCATCCATTTTTTCGTCATCAACGTCATGTGCATGAATTCATCCATACTTGTTCTCATCCATTCATTCATCCATTCATCTTTCATCCATGTCCATTAAACTCTAATTTTACTGAATCCATTTTTGTCATTCATCCAATAAATCATTCATTCATCCAGATCTCCATCCATTCATTGCATTTTCCATTCATCTTCATAGATTTCATCATTCATTTTCATTCATCATTCATCATGCATCCACACCCCCATATACTTCATCCATTCATCCATCATCCATTCATCCATCAACATTCATTCATACATTCCCCTGTTTCCATTCATCCATTCATGGATCCGCCCATGTCCATCCATCCATTCATTCATTCATTCATCCATTCATCCATCCATTCATCCATCATTCATCCATCATCCATCCATCCATCATCATCCATCATCCATCCATCCATCCATCATCCATTCCATCCATCCATCCATCATTCATTCATCCATTCATCATCATCATCCATCCATCCATCCATCATCATTCATCATTCATCCATCCATCCATTCATTCATTCATCCATCCATTCATTCATTCATTCATCATTCATTCATCATTCATCCATCATCCATCCATTCATTCATTCATCCATTCATTCATTCATTCATTCATTCATTCATCCATCATCCATCCATTCATCCATTCATCCATCATCATTCATTCATTCATTCATCATTCATCCATTCCATTCCATCCATCCATTCATCCATCCATCATTCATCCATCCATTCATCCATTCATCCATCATCATCCATTCATTCATCCATTCCATCCATCATCATCCATTCATCATTCATCCATCATTCATCCATCCATCATCATTCATTCATTCATTCATTCATTCATCCATCATCATTCATTCATTCATCCATTCATCCATTCATTCATTCATCCATTCATTCATTCATTCATCCATCCATCCATTCATTCATTCATCATTCATCATCCATTCATCATCATTCATTCATCATTCATCCATCCATCCATCCATTCATCATTCATTCATTCATTCATTCATTCATCCATCCATCCATCCATTCCATCCATCCATCCATCCATCATTCATCCATCCATCCATTCATTCATTCATTCATTCATCCATCCATCCATCCATCATTCATCATTCATCCATTCATCCATCATCATCCATTCATCCATCCATTCATTCATCCATCCATTCATTCATTCATCATTCATCCATTCATCCATTCATCCATCATCCATTCATTCATCATCCATTCATCCATCCATTCATCCATCATCCATTCATCCATTCATTCATCCATCATCATCCATTCATCCATTCATCCATCCATCCATTCATTCATTCATTCATTCATTCATTCATTCATCATTCATTCATTCATCCATTCATCCATTCATCCATCCATCCATCATTCATCCATTCATCATCCATTCATTCATTCATTCATCCATTCATCCATTCATCCATTCATTCATTCATCCATCATCCATTCATTCATCCATTCATTCATTCATCCATTCATTCATTCATTCATTCATTCATTCATCCATCCATTCATCCATCCATCATCCATTCATTCATTCATTCATTCATCCATCCATCATCCATTCATCCATTCATCATCCATCCATCCATTCATCCATCATCCATTCATCATTCATCATCCATCCATCATTCATCATTCATCATCATCCATTCATCCATCCATCCATTCATTCATCATTCCATTCATCATCCATCATTCATCATCCATCCATCCATCCATTCATCCATTCATCCATTCATCATCCATTCATTCATTCATCATCCATCATCCATCCATCATCCATTCATCCATCCATCCATTCATCATCCATTCATCCATTCATCCATCCATTCATCCATCCATTCCATCCATCCATCATCCATCCATCATTCATCCATCATCATTCATCCATTCATCCATTCATCCATTCATCCATCCATTCATCCATTCATCATCATTCATCCATCCATCCATTCATTCATTCATCCATCCATTCATTCATTCATTCATCCATTCATTCATCCATTCATCCATCCATTCATCATCATCCATCATTCATTCATCCATCCATCCCATCCATCATTCATCCATTCATCCATTCATCCATCCATCCATCATCCATCATCATCCATCCATTCATCATTCATTCATTCATTCATCCATCATTCATCCATCCATCCATCATCATTCATTCATCCATCCATCATTCATCCATCATCCATTCATCATTCATCCATTCATCCATTCATTCATCCATTCATCATTCATCCATTCATCCATTCATCCATCCATCCATCATTCATCCATTCATCATTCATCCATCCATTCATTCATTCATCCATCATCCATCCATCCATTCATTCATCCATTCATTCATTCATCCATCCATCATCCATCATTCATCATTCATCCATCCATTCATTCATCCATTCATCCATCCATTCATTCATTCATCATTCATCATTCATTCATTCATTCATCCATCATCATCCATTCATCCATTCATTCATTCATCATTCATTCATCCATCCATTCATCCATCCATTCATCCATCCATCATCATCATTCATCCATTCATTCATTCATTCATCCATCCATTCATCCATCATCCATTCATTCATTCATTCATTCATCATCCATTCATCCATCCATTCATCATCCATCATCATTCATTCATTCATCATTCATTCATTCATTCATT